>BQNB010000615.1:0-164481 GCA_026074375.1 Tanacetum coccineum | reverse complement strand
TTGTCGTTTAGCGACTTTTCCCCAGCGACAAATGTCGCCGGGGAAAATGCCGTCACCTGTTCCCATATTTCTTGTAGTGATTACAAGCTCAAGCTCTTACGTTTATTTAGTTTTTGGTTGTCGTCTTTATCAAATATTATATGTGTTATGTATAACAATTATACGTATACGGAGTGTATTGACATATATAAAAACACATATTTTTTTAGGTTTATTAAAGCTCGCGAGCCTAATCAAATTTTGATATATGAAGCTTGAGCGCGACTCATTTTGAGCTTTCCGAGTCGATCCCAAACAACTTGGCTTGTTTACCGCTTTAAATTTTTCTTTTTGTTACCCTGAATGACCAATCAACAACTATTTAAAAAAGTATACGAAGCATATGTTTGGAAATCTGCTGTTCGGTACAATTATCTCCTCGCAAATGCTATTATTCTTTAATATTTACTTTTGCTAACGAATATATTACAAGGAACAAATACTCATCTACCGGTCTTGTACTCCATAGAGACATCATCAGTTCCTGCAGGTCGAAGTGAAGATGTTGATTGACTTTTCAAATGGCTAGGATCACTCGTACTTGAAGAGTACTGTTCAAAAATCGGTTTTTCTGTATTTGTAGTTGAGTGCATGAAAAATGCAGGTTCTGAAGGGAGCGGGAGGGTTAGAGAGAAGCTACTAAGCGCATCATGTAATTTATATATATGGGACATTATTAATTACTCTACAATATGTAATACTCGTAATTATTAAAATTAAATTTTCAATTTTAGAAGAATTACTAGTAATTATAATTATTGTACTTGAAATGATGGCTAGGATGTAGTTGGTGTTTTAATGTGACGTATGGGTTTTTCAGGATATGACGGTAATAAATGCTTGCGTGCTGATTTAAATTTTGTCTCTTTGGTTTTTTCGGCATTTCATACTTGTCCCTTCGAATGTGCATGACGTCCTCCTCAGCCCTGACTGAACGCGTGTGTAGCTAGCCATTTCGAACACGCGCATGTTTGTGTTGTGTTGGGTCTAGAGATGCAAAAAAATCGGTTAAAACCGGTTTCTGGTTTTTAGAAAACCGGTTTTAAAAAAACCGGTTTTTCTAATAATCGGTTTCGGTTTTTGCGGTTTTTCCGAAATCGGTTTTTTTCGGTTATAAATGTTCGGAATCGGTTTTTTTTGTTATAAATTTTCAGAATCGGTTTTTTACTGGTTCGGTTTTTTTCGGTTATAAATGTTCGGAATCGGTTTTTATACTGGTTCGATTTTTTTCGGAATTTAAAACTTCGAACATTTATTTAATAAACTTTTTAATTATTAAACATTTAATTAAACAATACACCGAAAACATACTAAAAAAATACAATCATAACTTTTATTTAAACAATACAATTATACAACTAAAAATATATAAATACTAATACATTTCGAGCTTCGGCATGGCCATCACCCGAAAACATATTAGTGTACTCAAGTATGTCGAGCTTTGGCATTGCCATCACCCGTTATACTCAATCTATTAAATCTTTCAAAAAATCTTCCACATCTACGTGTTCAATATCTAAGTCTTCAAACTCACCTTCATCTAATTCGGTATTCGGAGGTGATATCCCTAAATCAACTTCTTCTCTTGTTATAGTTTCTTCAACGTCTTCTAATATCGGACCTTCCAACGATGTTTCATGTTTGTTAGCCCTAAAATATGGTGACTTATCTGGAATTACATTTATCATTTATAGTCGTGTCGGGTTAGTTTAGCTAGTAACGGATTCGTGGGGTTACGTCTCTTAGACCTTCTATCGATATAATTCTACCCGCTAATAGAACAAGGCTGATTCGGAAGCTACCGTCGAAGCTTGGACCGATTAATAAGTCAACTAGCCAAATCGGATAAATTTTGGAATTGGATTTCCCTTTCTTTCTCACCAAACCAAAATGTCAAAAAGTTTGAAAACTCTTCGGCGCCTAAAGTTCATTAAAAAGTTTTGTAGCCATATATTGTCCCAACCTGCGCGTTGTTGGGGGCCCCCAGGCGATTTCGTGACAGCAATATGTAGCGTCTTCAAATAAAACCATTAAAAGGTTTATATTAATGGTACGTGTAATATCTCGCCATCGGGAGGTGAAACTAATCAGGCCCGCATTTGGTCAACAAATGGGTTTTGTTTGTTGACCGAATTATGTTTGTTGCATAAATTCCAAATAATAAATTAACGTTATACGTTTAAATTTTAAAAAATTGGGTGCTTATATAGTTGGGGTCGGGTCGTTAGCAGTCAAACCCAAAGGATAAGCTAAAATTGTACATGAAACAAAGATATTAAACGAACAAACAACCCAGCCCCCCCTAAAAACCATCCAACAACGTTCGTGCTGCGAACAATACAAAAACCAAATTGTCAAATAAGCAAAAATTTAACAAATTTCTATTTTACAACATCACTAACCAAACTATTCAAAACATATGACTAGGTGAGAGTGAATTTAATTCGTCATAATTTTTCCAAGACATCAGCAAAAAAATTCTAGATTTAAAACTACTGAGCTCGTTAGGTAATAACCACCCATAATATAGTTGTATTGTCCAGACTTTAAAAACTTGTAAAAAAATAGATAAAACAATAATAGTAGACTCCCAAAGCTTGGTCTCTTATCGAAACGGACTTATTTCTATAACAATTTTTCATTAAAAGCGTTTAAAAGACTCAAGTTGTCGTAATATATTTTCAAACATCATGCAAGTAGAATTCCACCTAGTATTATTCTATCAATAGCAAGTACCAGGGTCTTCACCACATTGTTTACAAAACTCCAATAGTCAGTTGTCGTCGTTACTCGAACTATAATAGTTACTAAAAACACCCTAAATTTCATCACGATAAACATAACACATATTATTAATAGCCGCATGCACGGAATAAATTTATAACATGAGCAACACTACGGGAATAAAAAAAGACCATGCTACAATCGAGATTTTATACGTAATTAACAATTTCATAGCTCTATGAATTATTAGATCAATTACTAGTGAAATCATATAAAAATTTATTATCTAAATTATATTCAATTAAAGAGTAGTCATGTAATTTTTTCCTTATTTTAGACCGCGTATAGAGGATAACCAAATAGTTTAAAAAGCAATTGTCCGTTTCAATTAATAACCAAGATTCGTGATAAACCAATGACTCAACGGCTAAATAATAATTTCTGCCTGTACCATGTGGATGCGGGTACCAAGTATCTTAGTTAAAGAAACACCATATTTATAAATCACGAAAAACCATCAATAATATATTTTATTAGAGCCGTTTCCCATAATATTAAAAGCATCACTTCAAGATTAGGTATGACTTACCATGTGATGAGCCGCTGGTCTGTAAGCCTTCCTTTTGATGATCGTGAAGGCTTGACGTTGACGGAAGAGTGGTTGAAGTGGAAGCGCTTGTTGAATTGATCAAACTTCGTAAAATCCAATTCGAACCGCACATTATCAATATAAAAACTTGACCATCAACACCCACCAATATACACCATTGTGGACGTAATCATTTGGCTAACCAATTACAACCTTGCTTATAGAAGTTCGAAGTGTAGTGTTAGACGGTGGGGTTATAAATTTTAGTACCATTTCTTGGCAACGCTCCTTTTTCACCACCCATCTATCATAATACATCATATCGGAAATTAGAACCAAACATCGCCTTATCTCGTATGGTCTAATTCCACCACATCTTCATATTGTGTAAACTTTTTCGAGTACATGGCGAGTTAGAAACTGGAGGATTAGTGAAGCTTGTTTGTGATTGTGAGTATCTTTCATTATATAAGGGATTTGAGAACATTAGAGAGTATATATACACGATTTAGAGAGAAAAGAGAGATTAGTGAGTGTTTTTGATGTGTTTTCAACCCCAACCCATTACATGTATTTATACTATCAATTCATGCCCTAAAATCATCAAAAAACACACAAAAAACCAAAAAAACGACTAGTATAACGGCTACTAGCCGTTGGGAATTTTTTTTAAAAAAAAACCAAAAAAAACCGGTTAAAACCGAGTTTTTAAAGAAATTTGTAACGGCTAGTTGACTGTGGAGTGTTGACCTTTTTTTAACCGGTTAAAACCGGGTTATTTTTTAAAAACGCATATAACGGTTATAAAAAAAATTAAAAAAAAATAAAAAACCCGTTAAACCCGGTTATTTAAAAAACCCGAGTAAACCCGGGTTTAAAACCGGTAGCTTATTAAACCCGAAAACCGGTCTAACCGGTTCGGTTATATTTAACCTGTTCAGTTAAAAAAAACCCGGTTTTTTTAAAAACAGGTTCTGGTTTTTTGTACCGGTTTTTAAAAAAACCGGTTCCCATTTGCACCTCTAGTTGGGTCAATAGACTTGGGCCAGCTGTATTGCATTATCATTTTTTTACCAAGCCTATAAATGGGGACTAAAGGGTAAGTAGTTGTGTTTTTTTTAACTCCTTCCTTTTAGATAAGAAATAAAATTAAAATGAAAAAAATAAGAAGATAGCACAACCACACATTTAAGATACACATACAAAAACAAATGCATGTCCCCTTGATATATACTAGATCTCTTCCCTCTTCTTATTTTTTTTACTATTCAAGTTAATACTAGTAGACTTGTAGTATTATGATTCCATTTGTATTATGTCTTGGGTTTTTTTTTGTGGGGAGGGTTTCTCTGGTAAATTTATTACAAAAAACCATTCAGTACAACGAATGTAGGTGAATCCCACATCACAGCCTGTTACATAGGCAAACTACTTCCCTAAGGAATGTACAATATGACTAGATTACAAATGACGCTACATAACATCGAAAGCTCTATTTCTTCTTCCGACCATAGATCCTTATATCCAAATTATTACATATAGTTTGTATATTATCAGGAATTTCCTGACCTTCATACATATGGTTCGTAGTTATCAACCACATTATCTTCCTGTCATTGTTCCAACAAGCTTTTCGGACCATATCCAAAACCTACCGATTTTGATGCCAGAAAAGTTGCCATTACATTATCAATTGGTTTAACTTCATCGTTGTTACCCAAATCACTCAGATAATCGATATTTTCCAATGGTTTCCCATCATCATCTACAAGGATAAGTTTACCCTCCAGTATTTGTTCTTATCTACTATAAGGGTGGCACTTTGTTCCTCCTCTTGCGTACCCGAAGTAGTAGCTATACTACCCGATGATACTTATATAATAATAAAATTTTAATCATTTAAAGCTTCAAACGAGTTACTAAGAGAAAATGTATTACATTTATTGCTTGGTGACTCTTTATTGTAACTTGATGTCGAAGCCTTATTCGTACCAACAAAAGGAGTCGTTTTTGAGGAGTTTCTCGTCCTTTAAACGATTGCTTTGCTTTAGGGCGATACTGAGTTTTTGGCTTCACCGAAACCGCGAAGTTTTTGGTGCAGCCATTATTACCACCCGATTTCTTCTTTTTTACTTCAATAAAACATTCATCATCAGCCCTTGATGTCTGGCCCTTACCTTTATCTTTTCTAAAACCATCATTCATTGGTTTCCCAACAACCCGTTTTGGATGTAACATATCATGCCCAAATATCATACACATACAACATCTAGGTGGTTTCCATTCGTACTTCACCCTCATCGAGTAAAGAACCTCTCGATCATCTTACATATTAGGAATAGCAATAACCATCTCCTCCTTTAACTCCCGATCAGCCTTAAGATCAACTAATGCACGAGCATAGTCCATACGACCCTATGATTGAAGACACATAGAACTCGTATACGAATCAAGCATAATCAGGTTACCAAGCTTAGTAGCCATCGCACTCAGACCATCCGTAGTAAACGCCACAATCGAAATATCATGAAGTTTGACCCAAATAGGAACTGAATTCAAAATTTCCTTTCGTAAGTTAGAAGTTGCCGTCCATTTCTTTAGGATGATAGAAAGTGCTCTAATAAACCACATACCATTCTCCAATACCCCATTCATACCCTCAATTGAAGCAAACTTGAAGAAAAAGAAGCCCTTAGCGTTCATCATAACGTGGACACTGCTATAATTTTTCCAAACATTCTTAACATAGTACTCAATGATCGGGAATGCTACTCTTTTACGCACGAAGTAACCATACAAGTTGAAACCAAATCTAGCATGAGCTTCCAAAATAGACGGCTTTAGTATTTGAACTTCAGCCTTAACATTATTAGGTTTGCCCGTGTCAAGAGCTCAAAAGTTTAGCTTACCGATATTAGCCTCATTATTCAACAAACCAACAAAGGATTTTAGACTAGGGACTTCATTAGTAGGCATAGTAGTCACTACAGTAGAAGTAGAATCTTTGGCACCCCACATAGCAGCCTCAAAACTCATACATGCTTCAACAGTCGCCTGCTTAATAACATGATCGGTAAATGTCTCATTACTAGAAGCAAAAACATTAGCAGCAAAATCATTAGCAGAACCACCACCCTTATTGTGATTAATATGCGTATGGCTTGTATTACCATAATCAGTAATATTTATAACAAGTGGTGAATTCACATCACCACCATTACCCGAATTCTAAATACAACTCCCGATTACATTACCAGAATCGATATCATTTCCCTTACCCTTTTTCTGTTTCAAACCTCTCTCACCCGAACTCAACAACCCACGTTCCATGTTTAATTATATGCGAACCACCCATACACCTCAATAACGAATAAAATAGCCGTAAAGTAAAGAAACTAAAAAAACGCTTAACAGACAAACCCTAATTCGGTTATAAACCCTAACCTAATCAAATAATGATGCGATTAGAAAGAAAATCTATTCGGGATTATAAACATGAAGATCAAAGTATAGACCTTAGCTATTAAATAACAATCTTCAAAAAACCCTAATCAGAATTAGGGGTGAGCAAAACGGACCGCGGACCGGACCGGACCGAAAAACCGACTTGAACCGGACCGACCGGACTGGACCGAACCTATTTTGGTCCGGTCCTCGGTCCATCATTTTCCTTATTTTTGGTCCCCGGTCCGGTCGGTCCGGTTCGATCTTATGAAAAAATGGGCAATTATGCCTTGTTAGACCGGACCGGACCGAAGACCGAACCGAACCGGACCATTTCGGTCTGATCTTCGGTCCGGTGTTTCGACCAAAGTCGGTTTTGATCCGGTCCGGTTTTCATGTCGTGAGCACCCATAATCAAAATTATAGCCCTAAAACACAAAACAAGACGCAATTACTAGCGATAATAGCATACTAGAGAATTGTTGTGTTTAGGACAGAATTATGATTAGGGAAAAGATTGAGATCGATTGTTTAGGGTTAGGGATAGTCGCCCAGGTCACCAGAGGTTTTGGAGTTTTTTTTCTTGAGCATTCTTTTTTGCTTAAAGTTTTTTGTATGATGTCTTGGTACCATTTATGTATGTTCTACTTTTTATTTTCGCGTCTTTTTGACAATACTACAACATGTGCACTTTTTAAGATAACAAAAAAACTGACGTACAAAGACTTATCATGCGCACGTTTTGTTCCAAAAGAAACCTGCGTACGTATTTCTTTTCACATTCAAACACTCACGCACGTTTTCTTTACAACACATCTTGTGCACCTTTTTCTTGGTTTTTAACACTCTCAGCACAAAAACATTCTAAAAATAAAAAACCTGGGCATGAAACTCAAACTTTGCCCACCATCTTCAAAATTCGAGACATTAATTATTTTCCTTCAACAAACACTGATAAAATCATTGAAAATCCAACATTTATCCATATTTATTGTAGTAGATTCGTTTTTAAGTTATTATTAAGCAATATTTTCGCGTTTTAGTCTTTTAATCCTAAATTCAACCACAATTACTCAAATTCAATCATTCAAATCACTTAAGCACTAGTCCAAATGACTCGATATACTTTTCCCCATTACTTTTAACAATAGAAACTCAAAAATCTTCAAAACTTTCGTGTGAGTGAGGTCAAAATTGATTAATCGAATGAAGTTTTAGTGTGTTTGTATTGTGTATATCGATAAGATTGTGATTAATCTTCAATTAACAATCTTACAAGCTTTGATACCACATGTAGGATCCCAATAAGCTACAATGTGTTAGAGATATAAGAGAAGTGTGTAAGAATTTACACCTCTAACGTGGGAGAATTTACTCTCATTTCACTCTTGCCTTTTTCCTCATACCTCTCTCCCGCTCGTGTTGCTCTTGACCTCCGTCTTTGAAAACTACACTCTTGAAACGGTTAACTCGCGACTAGGGTTAATATTTCTTAATATTTCTTAACCTCGTCCATATGGCTTGGTCGGATGGGTATAATAAATTCTTCTTTGATATTTTCCATTCTCGTAACTCTTGTATTCTCCACACAAAGGAATCAACAAATATAAAATGGTGTGTTTATTAATACTTCTTAGTATTGCTTGACCTCGTCCATATGGCTTGGCCCAATGGGTGTGATCGATTCTTCTTACGCTTGACCTCTATCGTGGGAGAATTTACTCTCGTTTCACTCTTGACCTTATTCCTCACACCTCTCTCGCTCGTGTTGCCCTTAACCTCCATCTTTGCAAATTAGAATATTGTATTCCACACACAATGGCAAGTAATATGAAATCTTAAACAGTAAAGTCGATGGGCCTCAATGTGTATTATTAATAGTTTTACAGTAAATACTCTTGATGATGTATAGTACGGACCAGGCATGGCCCCATACTTCTTTGTGGGCTTAACCTGTATCGCAGTCACGGGTCGCGGACCCGCTAGTGTGTCACGGTCGCGGTTATAGACACCTGTCCGAAACGCGGCTTTCATGGTACGGTCTCCAACGGTTGTATTCTGCATACAACTGATTTATGTGCTATTTCAGGGACGGATAACCTTAAATTAAGTAGGGGATATATTCGGTTAGTTTAAATAGGTCAAGATAATGTCAAATCCTGGTTTTGTCAGATAAGGCTTAGGCCGAATTATGAGGAAACCCTAATGAGCAAGAGGCCTATAAAAGGATCAACAATCATCATCAATGAGGTATGACCTAAAACCCTAATCATACTTGATTACTCTCCAAAAACCATATACTTACTCTCATGCCGGAGACTAATCGTGGGATCCGCTCCCATGATAAGGTTAACGCGCGTTCCTTATTCCTTGTGCAGGAGTCCTCAACGAAACTCACTTGGTGCAAGAATAAGGTTCCTCGGCCCGAATAACTACCTATTCGGGCCAAATCAGATGCAGCCTAACTTTTACATCAATAAGTTGGCGCCATCCGTAGGAGCCGACACTAGGAATAACTCTGAGGAATGAGTGCAACGGCTAACACAACCCTAATTGTGACCACCATCACAAAAACAACGAACAAAGAAAAAACACAGAAGGAAAGGGATAAAGTTAACATCCAAGACTTCTGTAAGGAACACTATGAAGACATCTTACCCATTATCATGGATAAAGTCCGTCGCGATAAGCGAAAAGAAGTTCATACTAGACTAGACTTCGCGGAAACCTCCGAGAAAGGTCGAAGAATAAGTGAGGGTTCTCAAAATTCAAGTGCTGGCGTCTCACCCGTGAGATACCACACCTCTTCAAGGAGGCCTAGGGTCCAGGACCGCTTGAGATACAATGACGGGAACGTGTTCAATCGTCTGAGCCGTCGAAGGAGAAGTGTACACGAACGGCTTAGCGATACCTACTCACCAAGCATGACAAGGTCTAGACCGAGAAGGACAAGCTCTAGGGATCCTTCCCGCATTTGAAGTCGCTCCCCCAGTAGAGACCGCCCCCAACACAGAGATCACCTCCGCAACATTGAAGAGTCGTACGATGGTATCTACTCCTCCCAAGGGACTAGGACCAAGTACAAAGGACCCCCTCGAGACAAACGTCGATCCAGGACCACGATGAGATGGAGAGAAAACGAATCCTCATCATCCTGCGGATCTGAAAGCAGCACCAGTGATACAGGCCATTGGAAGTCAAGAGATAAAAGGCGCAAGACGCTAGAGGAAGACTTGGCCGTACCTTGGAGCTGCGAGGATGTGGATCCGTTTACACCTCGGATTCGCAACTTCAGAAGCTCGAGGAAGACGCGAATGCCCAACAACGTGAAAACATATGATGGAACTGGAGATCCAGAAGACCACTTAAAGGTCTTCCAAGCCTCGGCCCAAGTAGAACGATGGGCAATGCCTACATGGTGCCATATGTCCAATTCCACCTTAATAGGGGCCGCGAGGGTATGGTTCGATGAATTACCTCAGGAAAGCATCGATAGTTACAAGGATCTAAAAGCAGCTTTCCTCGCGTACTTTATGCAATAGAAGAAGCATGTGAATGACCCAGTGGAAATTCACAACATCAAGCAGAAAGATGGAGAGACGATTGAGGAATTCATGGAGCATTTCAAAGTTGAAACTGGACGTATGAAGGGGGCCCCCGAGTGCATGAAAATCTCTGGATTCATGCATGGAGTCAATAACCCTGAGTTGACGAAACGTCTCAATGAACACGTCCCAAAGACTCTGGAGGAGATGATGACTACGACCACGGCTTTTATACGGGGAGAAACCGCGGCCGCGTCAAAAAAAAAAGTTTACACCCCTTGGAAGCCGCAGGACCAGTCCAAGCGGCACAACTCTAAGCGAAGATCCGACTTCCAAAACCATCCAAGGGATGGACGAGGATCAAGCAACCTGAATAGGACGCCAAAAGAAATCTTCGCCGCTGAGTCAGAGAAGTTTAAACCACCACCTCCCATGGTGACTCCGGCAGACAAAAGAAGCAGCAACAAATTCTATAAGTTTCACAATGACAAAGGACACAGTACGGACGAATGCATGAAGCTAAAGAAGCAAATCGAGGAATTGGTAAAGGCGGGTAAACTCTCACACTTTATTAAAGAAATCAGGCAGGACAAAGATAAACAGAAGAATGGAAAAAAGAGGCCCCGACCAAAGAGAAAGCTGCGGCCATCTATATGATACAGTCGTGGCATAGAGTGACTCGACAGAAGGTGACGTTGAGTTTTGCTGAGGTAAACAAGATTATGTTCCCTCCGTTGTCTGCCAACAAGGGAACAAAAGGTCCATTGGTTATAGAAGCAGAAATCGAAGGACACGGGGTTCACCGTATGTATGTAGACAGAGGCTCCTCGATGGAAGTTCTTTACGAACATTGCTTCAACCGGCTCTAGCCAGAGATTAAGGGTCAAATGGTTCCTGCCACCACATCCCTAACCGGCTTCAGCGGGGAAACTATATGGCCGCTAGGGCAATTAAGGCTGTTGGTAACCATAGGAGATGCAGAGCACTTCAAAAAAGCGTGGATGAATTTTATGATAGTAAGGTCACCATCGCCATACAACGGCATCATTGGGAGACCTGGGATCAGAGAAATCCAAGCGGTACCATCCATGGCTCATGGAATGCTTAAGTTCCTAGTAGATGGTGGAGTAGTGACTATCCGTAGCACTATCCTGACGCCAAACGAGTGCGCTACCATCACGGCAACTTCAAAAGACTCCATGAAAAAGATTGAAGGAGGTCAGGAAAATTTGAAAGTAGCAATACATCATGACTTTCCGGACCAAGAGGTAGCTCTGGGAGAAACGCTATCCATTGAAGGACGGACGACACTATGCGCGCTCCTAAAGAGGAATCTAGATATATTTGCATGGCAGCCGTCCGACATGATAGGGGTACCACAGCAGATAGCCGAACACAGACTCAATATCCAGAACGGATACCCCCCGTTCAGACAGAAAAAGAGGGGCCAGGCTCCAGAACGAGCCAAGGCCATCTAGGTAGAGGTATAGAAGCTAGTGAAAGCAGGGATTATGCGCGAAGTATACTACCACGATTGGTTATCTAACCCAGTCATGGTAAAAAAACATGACGGAAGCTGGAGAATGTGCGTAGACTTCACGAATCTAAACAAGGCCTGCCCGTAGGATTGTTACCCTCTCCCGGAGATTGATTGGAAGGTCGAATCTCTCTACGGTTATCCTTTCAAGTGCTTCTTGGACGCATACAAGGGTTATCATCAGATACAAATAGCGGAAGAGGATGAAGAGAAAACGACCTTCCATACCACTCATGGAGTTTAATGCTACACAAAAATGCCATTCGGTCTTAAGAACGCTGGAGCCACGTATCAACGACTGGTAGACAAGGCATTTGAAAAGCAGGTGGGCGAGAATCTGGAAGTATAAGTTGACAACATGGTTATCAAAAGTCATACAGAAGCAGAGCTTCTAAGAGATATTGAAGAAACATTCCGTACGTTACGAAAGATCAATATGAAACTTAATCTGAAAAAATGTACATTCGGAGCAGTTGAAGGGTTGTTTCTAGGATATATGATTGGCCCGGAAGGCATAAAACCGTGCCCAGAGAAGATAGAAGCTGTGTTGCAACTTCCATCCCCACGAACAGTCAATGAGGTTCAGAGCCTCAACGGGAAGTTAGCTGGCCTAAACAGGTTCCTATCTAAGTCAGCGGAAAAATCCTTGCCGCTCTTCAAAACCTTGAAGAAATGCGTAAAAAGAGTGATTTCCGTTGGACACCAGAAGCGGAGCAAGCTTTCAAAAAACTAAAACAGCATATATCAGAACTCCCCATGTTGGTGGCACCAAGGCCAAAGGAAGAGCTAATAATGTACTTATCCGCCTCCCAAGGAGCGGTTGGCGCTGTCTTGATGACAGAAAGGGACTCAATCCAGATGCCAATCTATTTTGTGAGTCAGGCTTTGCAAGGGCCTGAATTAAACTATACTCCAATGGAAAAACTAGTCCTAGCACTGGTCTTCGCAGCCAAGAGGCTACGAAGGTACTTCCAAGCCCATCTTATTGCAGTTATTATGGACCAGCCCATTAGGCAAGTCATGTCGCGCCCTGAGGTAGCGGGGCGACAGCAAAAATGGAGCATCATGTTGGGGGAACATAACATCACATACCGGCCATGAACATTAGTAAAGGGCCAGATCCTAGCAGATTTCCTTGTGGAGAAACCAGAGGAAGCCTCAACGAACATGTCAGAAAAGGAGGCCCCGCAAGAACCATGGACGCTATTCACGGATGTCTCGTTATGTATTGATGGTTTGGGCGCGGGTCTGATACTAACAAGCCCAGAGGGGGCAGAGTTCACCTACGCACTAAGGTTCCAGTTCACTGCCTCTAACAATGAGGCAGAGTACGAGGCATTACTAGTTGAGCTGCGTATTGTGGCATAAATGGGGGTACGCAATATACGAGTAAGCGTCGACTCTAAGCTCGTGGCAAATCAAGTCCTAGGAACATATATCGCTAAGGAGGAAAATATGATCAAGTACCCGGAAAAGGTAAAATCTTTAGTGAGTGGCTTTGCTAGTTTCTCAATAAGCCAGGTCCCGAGAAGCCACAACAAAAAAGCGGATGCACTGAGCAAAATTGCATCAACCAGTTTTACACATTTGTCAAAACAGGTTCTGGTCGAGGTACTTCAAGAAAAGTCCATCCAAGAGCAAGAGGTGGTGGCCGTGGTCGAGGAAGAAGGCCCAACCTAGATAACACCCATAACAGAGTACCTGAAAGACGAGGTCCTCCTAGACGACAAGACAGAGGCTAATAAACTTCGCATCAAAGCCAGACAATATGAGCTGATGGACGGAATCCTGTATAGATGCTCATTTTTACGGTCGTGGCTTAGGTGTGTCAGTCCGCTCCAGGCGGACTATGTGATTAGAGAAATACATGAAGGGTCGTGCAGCATGCACGCTGGACTGTGATCCTTGGTCGCCAAAGCCATGCGGTCCGGATATTATTGGCCAGCCATGCACAGGGATGCACGGGATATGATACTCAAGTGCAAAGATTGCCAAGTACATAGGCCCGTGCCAAGAAACCCTCAGCAGCCGCTGGCTCCAATCACGTCTCCATGACCATTTTACAAATAGAGAATCAACATAGCTGGCCCCTTTCCGGAAGGACATGGGAAGGTCAAATTCTTGATAGTCGCCATGGATTACTTTACAAAATAGATAGAAGCAAAGGCGGTGGCAACCATCAGTGGCGGTCACGTAAAAAAGTTTGTTTGGGACAATATAGTGTGTCGCTTTGGGCTTCCGGGAAAGATAGTTTTAGAAAACAGTAAGCAATTCAGCGACAACCCGTTCAAAGATTGGTGCGAGAAGTTAAATATCACACAACGCTTTGCCTCGGTGAAGCATCCGCAGTCCAATGGGCTTGTGGAAAGAGCGAATAGGAGCTTAGGAGAAGGAATCAAAGCTCGCCTGGGCGAAGGAAACAAAAATTGGATAGAGGAAATCCCTCACGTTCTTTGGGCTCACAGTACAATGATCAAGTCAAGCAATGGGGACACTCCCTTCTCTTTAACTTATGGCACAGAAGCCGTCATACCCTCAGAAATCGGAATGCCAACATACAGAACCGCGGCAGTGGATATAGTGCGTAATGATGATGAAATCAGGCTAAATTTAGACCTGTTGGAAGAAAGACGTGAACGAGCAGCAATCTGTGAAGCTAAAGCGAAGTCAAAAATGATGAGGTATTACAATGCCAGGGTTCGCGATGTTACGTTCAAGCCCGGAGACTATGTCTATCGCAGTAATGAGGTAAGCCACGCCATGGACGAAGGGAAGCTCGGACCAAAATGGGAAGGAACTTACGAGGTCACAGAAGTACTAGGCGGTGGAGCATACAAGCTAAGGGCTATGGACGGAGCGGTCCTTTCGCAGACGTAGAACATCGCCAACCTCAAGAAGTGTTATCTTTGAGCCACGGCTCACGCATGGATTGGGTTCGTGACTTGGATCTTTAATAAAATAATCCATGTATTTTTTCCTTTCTATTTTTTCTAGGATATGAATAAAACTCCACTGGGTCTAGCTAAACCCGCTTCTTTTTTATGAAAACACTGGTTTAAAGTAAATCTTGTTTTATTTCTTTTCATTCATATTATTTTGTCATTACATAATTGCAAACACAATATTGTGGTTATCTCTGGATATTCTTAGGATAAGTGCCCTTATAAATTGCTTGCCACGTAAGAGGGTTACAACCCATGCGGCCACGGATTCTGTTTTCCTAATTTACATGTGCCTAAGACGTTAGATGCACAAGAAAAGACTCCCACGGAGCATATAAGCCATTATACGTGCAATCACAAAAATATAAAGTGTTGGTAAATTACAACTGTTGTTAATCACGGACATCCGTGTACATATTACATACCAAAAAAATTTTTGTCTAAAGTACCACAGGCGGTACTATGGCCAATCTAAGTTAAACATAGGAGGTAAGGACTTGGACCTAAGAAGCCGTGGAGATTCCTCGTCTTCGGTCTGAGTAGCAACATCCGCTAGCAGGATTTATAAGCCTTGAGGAGATACGGTAGGTACTGACACCGGACTGCCATCAGGCCTAGCATGGTGGGCTGAACCGACCCCATGGGTACGGCATACCACCCTGTTTTCTTCTTCTTCTCGGCACGGCTTATGTTTGCCGCAATGGCGTCTTCCAGTAGAATTTCCTCTTTACAAGCCCAAAGGTTCCTGGGGTCATGTACCTCCGGATACACGGGAATCTTGAGCTGGGAAGAGCTTGGGCAGAGGTCACGGATAAACTAAGTAGCATCCTCACCGGTGTCGCTATCTAAATATAAGGAGGCCATGATGACGTCCAGAGGCGCATCCTTCAATTGCTCCAACCCGTCGATTAAAGGATATTTTAAGTCTTTCAAATTATGGAGGGCAGCAACGTATTTATTGTCGGCCTCAGGGTCGTATGCCTCCACGGCTGTCAACTCCAAACCAGCTTTCCCATGCTCCACGCCATATTTCAACCCTTCACTCATACCCTTGGCTATCCCCACGGACACAACATTGGCAAAAGCTTGCCTTAATTCCATGGACTCGGCACATTTCATGACAGCTAGGCACAATCCGTGCCCAATTACCCACACACGATCGGCAATTGCTGTCAACATGTGTGGGTACAGCTCCTTATCAAAATCAACGCTCAGTGCGTCCAACCGTGCATCTATTTCTGCTCACCGAGCATTCACCCGCTCATCCTCATGTTTCTTGAACTCCTCAAACGCAGCCATGATCCTTTTTTCTCCCATCACTTGAGCTTGTAGCATGGATACCTGCTGGGATAATTGGGCATTACCAACTTCAAGGCCCGAAAAGCGCATTCGAAGATCCTCTAGTTCCTTAGTCACTTCCAAGTTCTTAACTTCAGCGGCTTTTTTTCATATTAATCTCAGCTTCAAGTTGAGCCTCTAAATCTTTTATATGTTTTTCCCTGGTCGCTATCCTCTGGTTATGGCGTGCTACCTGGGCCACAGATTTCTTCAAAAGTTTCGCCTCCTGCTCGAATCTCAACCTCAGCTGGGAGCCCATAGCCACTTGCCTCGCTAGTTTTATGTTGTATTGACTCAAAAGTTCATCATTGGACAAGTGGCGTAGCTCTGAGAAATACCCCGATGGCGCTATATGATCCACCACATCTTGGCAGGCCTCGGGGGTGTCTAGGCGGCAGCTATTTGGCACGCCCCACCCCGGTTGGTAGATGCTTCCTAGGGACCCAATTATAGGAGGAGAAGGTGTAGATCTCTTGGAGTCTTGGTTTCCCGTGACTCCTTTCTCCTTGGAAGACCTGCATCTACAGAACGATGAAATTAGGTTGTCAGCATAATTGTACTTGAAAATAATAATAATGTCAAAAACGCAACTACTGAGTGAGGATCAGGGTGCAAGTTACTTACTGTGTGACATCTTGCTGGGACCGCGGCTTAGCATACGAAAGTGGATCCGGGTCGTTGACAATTCGCGTCGCGACAGGAGGCTCCTGTGTCTCTTGAGCATGGATGGCAAGCTTTGTATCTACACTCATCTCCGCCAGCGATTTTCCCTCGCGGGCGCTGTGCTCAGCACGGGCGGCATCATGGTATTTCCTTAACATCTTGGATGGGGCTTTGGACCCTTCCTCACCCGCATCTCTCTGTCGGCATCTCTTCCTAATGGTTGGCCCCATAGAAATTACTTCTTTTTCAAGATTGGGTTCCACAATAGCCTCCGTGGCCCATGCATCATCTGTCACGGGGATCTCTTGTTCCGCAACGGCTAGACAATAAACGCTAGTGTCAACACCTTGTGTTAATGGCGGGGGGGGGGGGCATCCTTATTTAAAAAGTCCAGCGGGGACCTCTCCATGGTGGAGGGTGTCCCCGGAGATGTGGAGAGCTTAGTAGCATCCACCATTTGGATCACGCGGCTCACGGTGGCTGTCAGTAGTGGCACCTCATGAGCAGTTTGTTGGCGGGTCCCAGTCTTGACCTTGGTGGGGTTTGGGGCTTTGATAAGATTGAACAAATCCATTTCTGCAAAACATACAGGTAAATGTTAGCGTATATGGACGTTTATATATGTGTGAGACAAGAAAAATAATTCAACACCCACCCTGGTCGTTGTCATTTAGAAATATAGGGTACTCGTCGTCGTGTAAGAAGAAGTTCCGGCTTAACCCCACTAGACATAAAAGCTCCTTCGGTTGTTTTTGGAATGGGGTACGGTGCGTGTCAAGTGTCGCCACATCCACCACGGAGTAAGTATTGACCTGTGGCTTATCATCTTTTGTAGCAACCGTGCGCCAGGCCACAACGGTGGGGAACACTTTTTCGTCCACCCAGAAGAAGCGGTTGTTCCAATTTTTTAAGGAATCGAGTGGTTTAGTATAGCATTGTGGGGTATATTTTCCTGGTCTCTTGCTAAAAGACATCCACCCTGAATTGTACGATGACACGTAAAAGACACAGAATAGGTTCACGGTTGGAATTATATTTAGTACACGGCAGTTGATCTCGAAATGACTAACTTTCGCTGCACCTATCACCGATAGTTGTGAAAGGTGGATTTGGTAGTATCCGAGGATGTCGAAGAGAAATTGCAAGATGGGGATGCAAAAGTTTGCAAACTTAATTTTTTTGTATAAACGCCTATCTTGCCCTCTGGGAAATCAACGATGTGATCTCCCGGACCAGGCAGCTCGAGGTGCAAGTTTTCCGGTATGAAGTATTCTGATGAAAACTCTAAAAGATACTCTTGAGATATGGTTGACAAAGCGTCCTCGAGTTGTATGGTGTCCCTACCCATTTTTCCCTAGTTTGCTATAAAGGCGTGGGGTACTAACCTGTGATAACGAGAATCCGAGGATTTAAGAGCTTGTGCGGCTGTGTGTACGAAAATGGCGGAATTATTAGATAACTGTAGAAGATTCAACAGTGATTGCTTGACCTATTTATACTGCAGCCTCGATATTCGTGCCTATTTGGATGATTGACGCGTGTCACCTACATTTTTTTTGAAAGGTTGGGATTTGGGGAAGTTCAAACAGCTCTGGGCCCACATGTCCTATCCTTTGTCAGTTATCCACGTTTTCCGATAGAGTTTCCTGCTTTTTGGCGGGCGGTCCATGTGACGGTTACGGTAAGGCGCGTTCTGTTAACCTTTAGTCTAGTAGCCGCGACCTCTTGGCCACGATCACGCCTACTAGACTGGGGGGACATGATGACGTTTAGTACGGACCGGGCACGACCCCATACTTCTTTGTGGGCTTGACCTGTGTCGCGGTCACGGGTCGCAGACCCGCTAATGTGTCACGGTCGCGGTTATGGACACCTGTCCGGAACGCGGCTTTCATTGCACGGTCTCCAACAGTTGTATTCTGCATACAACTGATTTATGCGCTATTTCAGGGACGGATAACCCTAAATTAAGTAGGGGATATATTCTGTTAGTTTAAATAGGTCAAGATAATGTCAAATCCCGGTTTTGTCGGATAAGGCTTATGCCAAATTATGGGGAAACCCTAATGAGCAAGAGGCCTATAAAAGGTTCAACAATCATCACCAATGAGGTATGACCTAAAACCCTAATCATACTTGATTACTCTCTAAAAACTATATACTTACTCTCACGCCGGAGGCTAATCGTGGGATCCGCTCCCACGATAAGGTTAACGCGTGTTCTTTATTCCTTGTGCAGGAGTCTTCAACGAAATTCACTTGGTACAAGAATAAGGTTCCTCGGCCCGAATAACTACCTATTCGGGCCAAATCATATCCAGCCTAACTTTTGCATCAACAACTCTCGACTTGTTTTATTTTGAAATTGAGATTTATCTTTGAAATCGAGTTGTTTTAAAAGTTATTTAGTAGTATAGGATATAGATAACTTTTAGTTTTGAATGTTTTGGTCAACCAAAAATAGAAATGTTCTTTAATTATAAATGAACATATATTTGTAACATTGAAATATTTGGCAAGATTATGAAGTTTCTCTATTCGTTTACATAAAGATATTAATGACGTTAAAATTGCCAACAAGAAAAACTGAAACCATACGGCCATACGGGAAGTCGGAATATCATGCTTAATCTTTACTCATCCTTAATCGACTTGCATGCCATTGGGTATGTCCTATTCGGATGAAGGTTTGGATCTCATTATGTGTTCACACCTCCTGAAGAAAATGACATCATAATTCATAAATAGGCAGATGCATCGAAAATGTATTGATACAAACTATCATCTTGACAGATTTTTAGTTTACTCGAGATGTAGTTGATTACTTTCACATTAGTACAATTAGTTAAAACTAACTAACTAACCTCTCAAAAGCTTCCACGGAGTATTTTATGATACTTGACCAATGTACGGGGTCAACTTTATTAGGAGATGAATGTTGTTGCAAGTGATCATTCAACCATTGCTCAGCTTTCATACATTCATTGTTTACCTGTCGCAAAGAGTAAAAAAAAGCTGAGCTCAACAATCTGTATTCAACTTTGCAATTTAGTTTACATGAATTGAATAAAAGGGTTGGATTATATCATATGTACCTCCTCTTTTTGGATAAGGGGCAGTGAATCAGCAATTGAACGATAATCTGAGATACAAGTTATCAGAGGTGTTGTCGCTTGCATTCTAGCATTTTCATCCTCTTCACTATTTTCAAGTGTTAGTGATAACTACATAAATGAACACGTGATATTAGATTTATTCATAAGCTGTTACATTTAATAAAAAAAAACTTAGTAGTTTCACCAAAGCTAAATGTATAGTTAGCATATTTCATAAATCAGTCTAAGAAGTGAAGAAGCCTTTATTCAATATATCAGTTCTGGTTTTTATGTATATCAGAGTAGTGTATTCTTGATTCATGGTTAGATTAAGTTGATTATCATAAACTAAACAAGTACCTTGCCATGATAATGTCTTTTTTCCTTAGTTTGCTCCACCTTTATATCTTGCTCTGCCAACACCGGTTCAGTATATGGAGCCTTGTTTTTCTTTCTCTCACCAAAGATATTGTCAAAAACTCCATAATTCTCGCACGAGGCCTGACCCTTTGTTGTTTCATCAGCCAACTATTCATAAAGAAGGTTACGGGTAAAGCAGATAGATTGGAACTGAAATTTGTTTATCCTTAGATCTTATTACTAGCAACAGAAATGGAAACTTAAGTGAAAAGCATTATAAGTAAAATGATCCTAATGAAATACGTACCTTGTTGTAAGGGTTGTAGAGAAAATACTCACGGGTGTTTCTTTGGTCCTTATGTTGCTCCGTCTTTATATCTTGCTCTGCCAACATTTTTTCTTTTTCTTGAGCTTCACGTAGCTCATCTTTTGTTGTTGCAGTAACATAATTTCTAGAAACTTGAAGGTCGGCCAAAATATTCTCTGAGGAAGAAAACATTGCCTTACGTGTGTCTTCTATAAGCTGAAAGTACAAACACAATACACTAAGATCAATATCACTTTTAATGCTTTTAACGAATTCCTTCTTATAACATTTGCTGAAGCAATACTTACAGATGCAGATACTATTTCAAAAATTCCATGTTGGTTAAGCTTCACTTTAAATTGCACCTTCACTTTTTCTACACCAGAGGTTTCAGGATAAACAATCTAAAACAACATTTAGCAATTATTGAACTACTAAGGAAATAATTCTATAACTAATATGAGAGACCACGAGGATATGAGATTCTCACGAAGTGACCAACGTTATGTTGGAAAAAACTTGATCTTGGATCGGAATAAACAAAGCTTTGAATCAAAATATACCAGAAATAAACTTGCTATTGAATCTTGCTATAACTTTACAGAATCTGTCATACATAGCAATCATTATTCTGATGATTCTTGCATTATTACAGTCATCATACGTTTGTTTTACATAATCTGGTCCTATTTATACTAAACGAATAGGTATGATCTAAAGGTTGTGTCGGTTCAATGAACCGTTGAAACTCTTTGAAATAACTGTCAAAACAGTTATTTAACTGCTTTGTAACCGTCATTGTAACTGCTCTTTTGTAACTGCTTTGACAGCGGGTGTGATTACCCATTTGGGTGGGTTTGACCCGGTTTGACCCAACACGTTAGGTGAAACTCCAGCAGGGAAGTCAATTTTATTGATGTAAAAAACTTGAATTCGAAGCGGGGGATTTCTAGGATATTTGAACATGTTCTCTCTTGAAAATGGGCTTCCTTTTGGAAAGATCGTAATTTCTTTGTTTGTTTCAATAGTACCATCCTCAACCGAGAATCCTATTGAGTAAGGAAAGATATCCTGAATCTGCGAACATCAAGAAAAACATAACTTAATATATATATAACTAGTAGAAGAATATAGAAGAGATTTTTAATCAGAGACAAACCTTATAATCTTTAACATTGTGAGTCGGGCTAAGGATTGCACATTGAAGAGCACAACCTCTAGCAACATATTCACTACAACATGATGTTCTATTTGGTTCTTTCCATAAAATGGAAGTTAGTTTTCTCCTAATAGCTGGTATACGAGAACCAGAACCAGCAAGCTCAATAGCATATATCTTATCAACACTTAGGCCCGAGTCCTTGACAGCCTTTATACAAGGAACAATAATCCTTTCTAACAATTCCAACGATAATATCTCAAACTCTTCCCTCGTTATGAATCCTTCCACATTTGTGTCACCTATTAGATGATCAATGAACACTTAGTGGTGCTTCACTGTTGTCAGTCAAGACTTTCTTTAACTTCTCACACGATGCCCTAAGTCTAATAGAAGCACGAGTATTGGAGTAAACATCGATATTGTATTTTTCTTTGAATTGTGATGCAAAATGTTTAAATAAGACTTCATCAAAATCTCTACCACCCAAGTCCTGATCAAAAGAATGGGACAATGCTTTTAGTTGCGATCGTTCAAAAGCAGCAACCATCACCTGAGTGCAGTGCCCGATGTCGACAAATAAAACATTAGTTGGTGATTTTGGGAAATCAGTCTTGTACATACCATATGCTAAAGCAATAGCAGTACAATCTTGTATCAACTTTAAAGGTTTTAAACCAGCGATATTTGCAGCATCAAGGTACTCACGCCTTTGAAGGTCAGTAAAATATGATGGAATCCCAATCACACACTCTTCAACAGGGGATTCAAGGTTTATCTCAGTTATTTGCTCTAAATGTGCAAACAACATCCCCACAATTTCTAGCGGTGTAAAAGTAACGTAGGACACAAACCCTAGGATACCGACACCAATTATTTTTATACGATATATCACAAATCTATTATTTTTATAGGATATATTCATATTATTTTTATAGGCTATATTCCTTTTCTTTGGTTCTAAGTCCTATAAATACTCATGTACCAAACATTATTCATTCGAACAATATATCCATTCAAGTTTTACTATCTCTGTTCTATTAGTTCCAGGAGGTCTAATAATTGTTTGTAAATACCGTCTTGTGAAGAGCGTTTGTCTTCGCAACTATCCATACCGTATTAGTTGGTACGAGAGCGAGGGGGTTTTCGTTGCGATGACCGGCGATAAAAATGGTGGGGATAAAAATCTCTTTAACGTGCTCAAAGGGATCGATAACATCACTACCATGCTGCAAAATTTAACCACTCGTGTGGAACACACAGAAGCATAATGAAAAGAGTTAAGACAAACTCGAGAAGGTTGGGGAGGTGATGATGAATTTGGGAGTTTTACTCTTCGACAACCTCGTAACCAACCAACGTTCCAGCCCCATCGACCACCACAACCTCAAAATCATCCATCACAACACCGTCAAACAACACCAAAGTTTCAACGACCACCACCACTACACCAACAACATCTACGACAACAATATCCATTAAAACCCCAAAACCAACATCGATTTCAGCAACTTAATCTTTACAATGATGATTGTGATGATGAAACTTCAGGAGATGATTTTGAAGGACTTTTTGAAGCAAACAATGAACCCGCGAGGCGACAAAATCAACGAGAGGACTTTCGTTTAAAGGTAGATATACCATTCTTTAACGGAAACCTTAATATCAAAGATTTTTTAGATTGGATAGTGGAAGTAGAGAGGTTTTTCGAGTTTGCTGAAATCCCGGAGAACAAACAAGTTAAACTTGTAGCTTATCATTTGAAGGGAGGGGCTTCTTCATGGTGGGTTCAAAACCAGAACCAACGAAAGCGAGTGGGTAAACAACCTACACGATCTTGGCCAAAGATGAAGAGGATGTTGATGGGACGTTTTCTTCCTCCAGATTATGATCAATTTTTATTTGAGCAATATCAATCCTTAAGGCAAGTACAAAAGTCTGTTGCGGATTACAGTGCTGAATTTTTGCGTTTATCCTCCCAGAAAAATTTGATGGAAATAAAAGGACAACAAATATCTAGGTATCTTTATGGGTTAAAGCCATCTATACGTGAGAAGATTGGATGTCATGTAATATTGAGTTTAAGTGAGGCTCATAACATAGCGCGTAAGGCAAAATCCATGAGCTCTAGAGGAAACTTTGGAGGCGAGGTAAGTCGTCGAACTACTACCGACGCCTCAAAACAGCCCTTAAAGTTTAATGCCGTAACTAGTACTAGCTCAAATACTATTCAGAGTGAACAAACGGAGAAAGAGGGTGGAAAGAAACCTATGGTGAATCCTTACGCGAAACCAACTGGAGATAAATGTTATAGGTGTGGTATACCAGGGCATAGATCAAATGTCTGCCCACAACCACGACGACAAGTTAATTTAGCTGAGTATGACGAAAACAAGAACGAGGGTGAAGAAGACTACTTTAGGGAAGACGATGGTGTGGGTCAACTAGATGGAGGCGAAGAAGACATGCCAACTTTGGTAGTGCGAAAGGTGTTACTTGCGCCAAAAAGAATGGATACACAACGCAATATGCTATTTCAAACCAGGTGCACAATTTCTAATCAAATTTTTGATTTATTTATTGATGGTGGTAGTTGTGAAAATATCATATTTCGTGATTTAGTTCATAAGTTGAAACTACCTGTTGAAAAGCATTCTGAGCCGTATAGCATTGTGTGGATTACTGATAGTGCGGGAATAAGAGTGACTGACAGATGTCATGTTTTTTTTGGAACGACAATTTGTGGCTACATGGCCCCTAGCCCAGAAGGCGTAGCGAGCCTACATAACCAGGTTGAGTCCAGCCCAGAAGGCAATGGCACCCTTCCCTTTACACACGCGGGAGGAAACCCCTATCGCCCTAGACAAGACTCGAACATGAGACCTTGCCTAGGAGGGTAAAACCTCCATACCATTGGACCAAATGCCCGTTGGTACTGACAGATGTCATGTACCTTTATCTATTGGTAAGTTTTATAAGGACGAAGTCCTGTGTAACGTGGTTGACATGAATGCTTGTCATTTGTAATTTGGTCGTCCGTGGCAATATGACTCGGAGACAACTCATGATGGTAAAGATAATATTTATCGGTTTGTTAAGGATGGAAAGAAAATAACCTTACTACAGTTGGGCTTCAAACAAAATCCTAAGCCACGAAAGGTAGAAAAGTTGTTGACTATTTCACGTGTTGGTACCGAGTTCGTAGGTGACCTAAAAGACTCAAAGGAAATTCAATTGTTAATAGTCAAAGATTTTCTATCTGTTGGAAGAGACGAGTTCAGTTACTATCAAGTTTTCAAGATATAATGCCTGAAGAACTTTCGAATGAACTGCCTCCCATGAGGGATGTTGCTATTGATTTGGTTCCCAGGGCCAGCTTACCAAATTTACCATATTATCGAATGAACCCAAAAGAAAGTGTAATTTTACAGAAAATGGTGGAGGAATTACTACAAAAGGGTTTGATTCATGTTAGTATGAGTCCATGTGCGGTCCCTGCGTTATTAACTCTAAAGAAAGATGGTAGTTGGCGTATGTGTGTTGATAGTCGAGCTATAAATAAAATTACAGTTTGATATAGGTTTCTAATTCCACGACTTGAAGATATGCTTGACAGGTTATCTGGTGCAAGGATCTTTACAAAGATTGATTTAAGAAGTGGGTATCACCAGATTAGAATTAGACCAGGAGATGAGTGGAAGACAACGTTTAAGACGAAGGAAGGGCTTTATGAGTGGCTTGTCATGCCATTTGGATTGAGCAATGCGCCGAGCATATTTATGCGATTAATGAACCAATCTTTAAAGCCTTTTATTGATAAGTTTGTAGTTGTTTATTTTGATGACATTTTAATTTATAGCACTGACGAGACTGTTCATTTGGACCATTTGCGACAAGTCCTCGTTGTTTTGAAGGAAAATAAGTTATATATAAATGTCAAAAAGTGTCATTTTATGCAAAGTAGCTTGATCTTACTTGGATTTGTTATTAGTGGGGAAGGTATTCGAGTAGATAAAGAGAATATAAAGGCAATTAAGGATTGGCCAACTCCATAATCTGTTTCTATTTCTGAGATACGAAGCTTTCATGGACTTGCTACTTTTTATAGACGATTCATCCGTAATTTCAGCACTATTGTGTCTTCTTTGACGAATTGCTTAAAGAAAGGAAAGTTCCAATGGGGGTCAGATCAAGACAAGAGTTTTGCTATAATTAAGGAAAAAATATACACCGCTCCGGTACTTGCTCTCCCTAACTTTGATAAATTATTTATGGTGGAATGTGATGCATGTGGAGTAGGGATTGGAGTTGTTCTTTCTCAAGAAGGTCGACCCGTTGCTTATTTCAGCGAGAAATTAAGTGATGCTTGTAAAAAATGGTCGACTTATGATCAAGAATTTTATGCAGTGTTTAGAGCATTGAAGCATTGGGAACATTATCTTATTCAAGATCAATTTGTTCTATACACTAATCATCAAGCATTAAAGTACATTAATAGCGAAAATGATTTAAGTAAGATGCATGCTCATTGGGTTGCTTACCTACAACAATTCCCTTTTACATTGAAGCATAAGCCAGGACATCAAATTCAAGTAGCCGATGCATTGAGCCGATGTGCAACCTTGTTGGTGACTTTGACCCATGAGGTCACTGGATTTGAAGTTTTTCGTGACTTGTATGCCAATGATGAAGATTTTGGGAACACATGGAGTAAACTTCCCTTTGATGATTATTCTATGCATGATGGATATCTTTTTAAGGGAAATCGTTTGTGTATTCCTCGTTGTTCGTTAAGAGAAAAGTTTATTCACGATCTCCATGGAGGTGGGTTAAGTGGTCACCTAGGTTGTGAAAAGACCATAGATATCTTGGAAGAGCGGTATTATTGGCCCTAACTTAAGCGAGATGTGGGTAAGTTTGTACAACGATGTCACACGTGTCAAACGTCTAAGGGTCAATCACAAAATACGGGTCTCTATATGCCATTACCAGTTCCTGAGTCTATATGGGAGGATTTGTCAATGGACTTTGTTCTGGGGTTACCTCGAACTCAGCGTGGAGTGGATTCTATTTTCGTTGTTGTCGACAGGTTCTAAAAAATGGTGCATTTTATCCCATGTAAGAAAACATCAGATGCTTCACATGTGGCTCGTCTATTCTTTCGTGAAGTGGTTCGTCTACATGGGGTACCTAAGTCCATTGTTTCTGATCGTGATACAAGGTTTCTAAGTCATTTTTAGATAACTTTGTGGCATATGTTTGACACGTCATTGAAGTATAGCAGTTTAACACATCTACAAACGGATGGGCAGACAGAAGTTGTTAATAGAACTCTAAGTAACTTGATTCGTTGCATTTGTGGAGATCAGCCAAAGCAATGGGACTATGCGTTACCTCAAGCAGAATTTGCCATTAATAGTGCAATCCACAGTTCTATTGGATGGTCACCATTCTCAGTTGTGTATCAAAAGTCACCACGACATGTCGTTGACTAGGTGAAACTACCAAAAGTTCACGAGTATAGTTTTGCTGCAGCAAGATTGGCTAATGATTCACAAGCTATTCATGAAGAGGCTCGACAAAGGCTAGAAGAAACTAACCAGAAATTTAAAGAAGTTGCTGACAAGCATCAAAGAGTCAATGTTTTTTAATTCGGTGAGATGGTGATGGTTTTTCTTCGCCGTGAGCGATTTCCAGTTGGAAAATACAACAAGTTGCAACCTAAGAAGTATGGACCATACAAGATTACATATAAGATCAATGATAATGCATACGTTATGGACTTGCCGAAGGATATGAACATCATTAGTACTTTCAATGTGGCTGACTTATCGCGTTACCATGCTTCTGATGTTCCTTTGTATCCGGATAACTCAGGGGCGAGTTCTTTTCAGGTGGAGGGGACTGAAGTGGGACACAAATCCTAGGATACCGACACTAGCTGCATATCTATTATTTTTATAGGATATATCACAAATCCATTATTTTTATAGGATATATTCGTATTATTTTTATAGGATATATTCCTTTTCTTTGGTTCTGAGTCCTATAAAATACTCATGTACCAAACCTTGAATTATTCATTCAGATAATATATCCATTCAAGTTTTACTATCTCTGTTCTATTAGTTCCAAGAGGTCTAATAGTTGTTTGTAAATATCGTCTTGTGAAGAGCGTTTGTCTTCGCAACTATCCATACAGTATTAAAAAGTCCATGTAGTATTCAAGTATTGTAAATGGATCAAAATACCACTACAAGGACCCTTACTAGTCTCGAAAGGTAGCAACCGAAGATTTTTTTACACACTTGGTTCCTTGTACTGCCTGCCAATCAACCTTTTAACTTGAGATATAGTTTATCTGGGATTGTCGTACGCAGATGCAGCCCCTGCAGAACCCAGAAACCACTCATTCTCACCAAATGACACAACAACAGGCGTCACACGCTTAAGTTCATAATTCAACAAAACATCAATACCACCGCGCTTCTCAGTGGCTATAACACAGTTCTCGTTACCAATATCTAACCCAATGGCACTCATTTTTAAGTTCTCACAAAAAGAAAGTGTACTCTTCACATAGAAACAAAGAATAAGTTCAAATAAAAAAAATCAAAATGATGCCTAGACCTAGTCCTTTTAGTTCTAAGTCAACTACATTAAAACTATGGCAGCTCTTGGGTCCCTATCCCACCCACTGGAGGTTACACTGAGGGAGTGTATTTACTTTTCTTGTGAATTAAATACAAGTAACAGCGATAGGTTTGATTATTTCAAGCAGGTTTGGTATGCGTATTTGATGAAAGGTCTCCACTAGGCACACTCTATTACCCAAGCGCTTCAAAAGTGCACTCTTTTAGTTTTTATATTTTTATAAAATAAAATAAAAATCCGAAAAAGCCATTTTTTTTTACCTTTTTTACTCCCTTTCTTACTTAATTTTCACACCCACATAGCCGATTAAAACTTCGACATCTCTAATATTGTCAAGTTTTACGTTTTAAAAATAATACCATTCAATCTTGAATACTTTCCTCTTTAATTTGAGATCAATTTTGACATGGTTTCGAGCTAGGAAAAACATGACGTTAAATTTTACAATAGGTGACGATAGATATACGACGTTCCGTGATGATTGCGATAGAAGTCATGACTCTTTGGGTGCATTTATAGCCCGAAAAGTTGCGTACAATTGTGAGTCATGAAGATATCTTCTTACGCTTTAAGATATTATCATTTATTAATGCTATCGCATGAAATTGAAAAGATACGATAGCACGTGACACTATGGTTATATAGGTACTTAAGTGTTTGAGACCTTTTCTTATGGAGTACTTTCTTTTCTTTTTCATGCATATCCTTACAGTGCTGTTCCATTCTCGGAAAATGGCTTATCGCAATGAGTAATTTATTCCTATGTTATGACATAACTCATTCCATTAGTTCATGTCATTGCCCGATTATCACTACAACGCTGTAGAGGTCTCATATCCAAATCATATAGGTGGTAACAATATTCCCTAATTTCGTTGAAGGTCAGAGTATAGGATGTGAAGTTGTGCTACTTCCGTACCGAATGACGTTTTTGGTCCAGAATATTCTTACAAAAGCAGTCTGGTAGACCACTTTTAGAAGGATCTTCTTTCTTTGCCATCGCTTCATACATAAGCTTTGCAATAAGAAAGACGAGTATAAAAATAGAGATAGTCTCCATTTAAAGTATTAAATGGTGGTTTTGGTTTTAATTATTGTGTGTATATTTTTCAGAGATGTAGCCGACATATCACGAATATGTAGTCATAATTTTTTTTGTTAATGCGGTTTTTGTGACTGTTAGCATATCACTTCATCATCACCATACACGAAATATGTAAAATCTTAGAGAGAGAGGGGGGAATGTAAGGAGAGAAAGAAAAAAAGAAAGAAAAATAGAAGATTACTTGAGAAGAAAAGGTAACCAACACCCTCCTAGCAAGCTCAGAAGGTGCTATTTATATCCTAGAGAGGGGTTGCCACATTGGGCTTTCCAAAGGGCCTTAATGGGCCGAAAACAAATGGGCTTTAGCCCGACACCTAGGCCTAATTAGCTTAATATAATTCTTGTAAAACTATGTTTTCCTATACAAGGCTCGAGAATAGATAATAATCACCACCTTACTAAAAACAAGGCTAACAATCTCCCCATAAGGGGTGGTTATTGCAATAATGGCTCCACTTCTTGTGACTTCGTGAATCTTGCAGCCTTGTGTTCTTAGGAATTCTTTTGTAGTTCCTTTTGCATGCTTGTGATCTTGGATCTTGATCTTTGGCTTGATATCTTTGTCTTAATCTTAATATCTTGGTCTTTAGCCTTGACTTCATCCTTGACTTTGAGATCTTTAAATCTTTATCCTGGAATCTTATGCCATCTTGCGATCTTGTGTCTCTACCAGCATGCTCATTATCTTGAAAGCTTGCTAACAATCTCTCTCGACATTGATCTTTTACTTGATCTGCTTGCAATATTATCATTGATATATTAGAGCTCGCGGAAGACTTTGACACATGTACTTGAGCTTTTATCATGTATTTATCTTTTTCGATTGATCATGAGTATGTGGTAGTGAATCTGACTCAGCTGGAATGAGGTAGTTACGCCAGCGACTAGTCCTGCATAAAGAGGTTAGTAATAACAACAGATATGGAAGAATATGTCTTTGTCATTCATCGATTTTAGGTTGCGATAACCACCGGTTCCCTGTTATACAATATAAATACCATACCTGTGATCAGGTAGATTCAAGAGAATATCCTTGACAAGGTTTCTGGCTGTACTAGCCTGTTCTCATTACCAGAACATCTCAAAGCAGACATCATGATAAGAGTGAATCAGATAGTTACTATCTTTCTAATTGAGTCGTCAATTCATTTACTAGACCAAAATTGATATCCAGTTGACTCAAGCTTAATTCATATAGAATCTCGCAAGTCGCCTACAGTAGTGCTGTTTGATGTTGACACTGGAAGGATTTCTATTCGTTACTGTAAAATACTAAAGAGTATCATTTTGAATGTTCTGGCAAGATCACTAGGATAATGCGTAGGACTCTTTATTATCACTTGTGTTCTTATGGGTGAACAACAAGTGTTTTACATGGATTGTGTCCTAATGAGATTTATAAATTTGATCTCTTTTGGCTCTAGACTCAATTTGTGCACTTTGGTTTTAGTGATCGAAGGCTGGAGCTGACTGCCACCTTTTCAATATCAACCATCTCGGAGTGAGATGTCAATAGATAACGTGTGTATCTCTGTGACAAATGAAACAAACTTCTTTTGAGAGAAGCCTGAGTAGCTAGGATGGGTTGTGTATTGCATCATTAGGTCCATGATGACTTGTCTTCAATACCAGAATCATCTTTGTGATTACCGATAGATTATGCATTGACCTGGTTTCTGCCTAAGGTTATATAGAGGGCTTCTTTCTATACACCTTTTATCCTTACAATTATTTTTCATTCTTCAACCCCTTTAATGTTATTCCAACGCGTCCTTATTATCACCATGTTGGGTTTATTTTGGTGATAACTCATGCCTTGGATAACATTCTTCCTAATCTTACTTTACTCCTTTTTTCGATCATACCTAAGGACTTATATTCTATCTAATGGAGTGTCTTTGGGTAGATCCCTCCGGTCTCGGCTGGATCATGGAACAAAATACCTAACCTTAACCACCTTATATCTTCGTAAATAATAGTAGGTCGGTCTTTGGGTATTTCCATAGTAGCCATAAAACCATTGAAAAAGCAATCAACATGTTCGAGAAATCATTTATTACACACTGAGAGTTTTTTATATCACCAAAAAGCTCCACCTACACACATGCATCATAATATCAAAGAGTTTTGCACATGCGAGGTCGGGAACACACTTATATTCAAAAGATCTTATCCGTTATTTAGCCGTATTGGTCACATTTTAATCACTATTCTCCCCCTAAAAGATTACATATGTGTTGATAATTTTTAACTTAACAAGTGAATTAAAATACAAGTTAATGTACATTGATCCACTTGTAGACTAACTAATCATTGTGAGAACAGGAATGCATGCTGGTTGAACCACTTGATATTACTTAAAGTTGATGCTCCCCCTCAAAAATTGATTATAGTGAAAACTTGAAGCGGGAGATTGTTGAGTACATAATTTTAAAAGATTTTGAATATATCTTTTGAAAATATCTTGAAAAAATTGTGCTCAACATGAAAATGATGTGGAATTTATCTTGAAAATTATCATTTACTTAGAACTTCTCTTGAGAATTCAAAACTTTGAATGTTTATATGACTTTGCTCAAGACCGAGAAGACATAAACTTTCCGTTGTTAAGGAATAATGTACATAGATGAACATTTTCCTTTTTTTGAAGTCTGAGTCCTAAGCTGACATTTACTTAGAAGTCGTATAGAAAATTTGAAGAGACATGTTTTGAAAACTTTTAGAAACTCTCACCCGAACTTCATTTATACACCCATGTCAATGTTAATAGACATTTCTAGGTGCGTAAATGTTATCGATTGTCGAGAGACATGTCGGAGAAGATTATTTTTGTTATTTTTGAAATTTTTTGATTTTGTATTTTGCTTTTATAGGTTTTATAATTTTCTATTTTGCTTTTTTGATAAATATATACAGTTTTGGAATGTTTTAGACACTTAAAGAAGATATGAGAGAATATGTCTAGAAGCATTAAAACTTGGTTTGAAAGCTCCCCCTCAAAAATTGATCCACTCATAAAAAAATGATTTGATTTTTGAAAGTGTCATGGGAAGGGAGTGTTGATCATAGAATTTTGAAAGATTTTGAAAATCCTTTTGAAAAATTCTTAAAAAATTGTATTCAATTGTTTTGAAAACAAGAAGATTTCTCTTCTTTTGAAGGTAAAGCGCACTGAAGCGTACACTTCCCTTTTATTTGAAGCTCGGGTTATGCACTGAAATGTACATAAGTCATTCCTAGACAAATTAGAGAGCGACCAGCGGGTAGAGACACGTGTTCTGCCTTCGGAGTCTCTTAAACCTGTCAAGAAAAGAAGTAGAATTTGGAAACCCTTTGCATGTAGGTTCATGAGGGTTAGAAGCACTTGCATTATCACACACAGATGTGCCGGACTCACTTTCGGTGTTACTAGATTCAGTTATTGTTCCACTAAGGTCAAAAATTCTTCCAGTTGGTAACCACCTAAGGCATGTTCTAGGTTTGCTAGGCTTAGGTGAAGCAAGTCTTTCTTTAGAACCTAAATTCTTTGATTTCTTGACATTTGGCTTATGTTTATTTTGATTCGCACTTTCTGAAACATTAGCACTTTGGTTTTTCTTGCTAGAATTCATGCTATTCACATACTTAAACATGCATTCATCATGATTAGCAGTAATCAAACATTGCTTACATGTAGCACAAATAACCTCAAAATTTTCATTCAAAATAGCAAGCTTAATGTTATTACCTTCTGATGACGTATGGTTTAGAGTTTTAGAAAACTGTAAATTTCTATGGTGTTCTTCTACTTTCTTAAGATTATTCGAGAGGCAACTACTTTTAGACGTAGAGGGGATCCTATTATTCTTTAGATTACTCCTAGGCTGTGGTCTTCTGGTCTTAGTAGTGATTTCTACTCATGTAGAAGGTAAACCATTTGTGTTTGAATTCATACATTTCTTAGTGATGACATGAGGTTGTGAAATAGTGATCGGTTTTGTCCTAACGCTTACTTTTACATGTTTGTTAGGCCAAAAATTGTCTACCCTAAAATTCTTAAGAGGATTAGTTCTAAATATTCTGGGGGTAATCACTTTGTCGTTTTTCACAACTTTTGATTCATGAGTTATTCGTACCGAGTGTGAAGTGACTGGTTTTGACAAAGTGTTTGGAAAAAGAGTGACAGAATAAAGTTTTGTTCCCGAGTTTGAAGGTGGTTTTCCCAAGATAGATGGTTTTGCATATTTAGTATTCACACTCGTACCCTTTACAGCATTATGTTGTTTAGAAAACTTGGTATGTAACTGGGCTCTTAATGTAGCATTTTTATAAATCGTATCATTTAATTTTTCTTGCAAAGAGTCAATTATGATTTTGGTTTAAGCCCGTGTCACTTTGATAGAGTCAAAAAGGTTCTTTTAAATATACTTAAGATGTTCATTCTCTTTTGCATAATTCAAAACCTGAAACTCTAAGGACATGTTCTCATCTTCTAGTTTTTGAGACAAAGGGTCAAGGGTATCTGATGCACATTGAGTATTCATACTCTTACCCTTGATATCTCCCAACTGAGCTTGCAACCATTCGATTTGGTTTTGCATGTCATTATAAGCTTTCTTGTACGAAATCTTGTCATATTTACATTCCTCACACGTTTTGTACCAATCATTCCAAAGTTTAGCATATTCATTTTCCTTTCTAATGATACAGGTTTCAAGTTTCTCTTTCGTATGATCAAGCTCAGTTTGGAGATTTTATGTATAAAAAATAGAAGGATTTTGCACAATAGACATAATATCCTGACTGACAACTACTCGCATGAGATGCTTGTTTTCTTTTTCCAAAACTAAAATCTTATCAAGATATTCGTCAGCCTCTTTTGTAAGAGATTTGAAGTCTCGAACAAATTTGGCTGCCTCTTTCACAAAATGATTTTCGAAATTTGCACCCTAGCGTCAACTTGGTTAACGATGGGAGCAATTTCATCCTTAATTATCTTGTGAAATTCTTGATAAGCAGGAGATGACCATTTGTTTATGTCTTCGTTCATTCTATGTTTAATGACACTTTGAAGAGTCACAATGGTGTCTTTTACATCATTTAGAAATTTTTGTGCAATACTTAGAGTATCATCCAAAAATTCATCATCAGGTATTGAAACTGATTTGGAAATTGTGTTTGAAACACTGGCCGTTTTAGAAGTATTTGAAAAATACACATCTTCTTGTGAATTGGCCTTTTGAGAAACAAAAACCTCAGAAAGTTTATTAATTTTTGCATAATTTGCCGGTTTTATTTATTTGTTCAATCATTTCATTTTTAAATGACTCTCTTGAGCAAGTTACAGTGTTTCCTCCGAATCATACACAGCAGGAGGATCATGATTTTCTAATAATACTCTACCATTATACAAACTTTGTTGTTTTTGCTAAACTTGCTTGAAATAAAAGGGATTTTGATAACCAAGAGCCATTTTCTATTCAGTGTGGTAAAACGAGTCTGGCTTAGGTAAAAGCATATGCATCATTTGAATTGACTAACCTATTTTAACCAAAATGTTATCTAATTCCTATATCTTTTTCTCATATTGAATTTGTTTATCAAGAAACTCGTCTTCACGGGTTTTGAAATCACTTTTCAACTTTTTCTTTTCTTCTTAAAGAAGAAAAAAAGTTGAATTTTCTTTTGAAAGCTGGTTATTTAGATTTGAAATGTTCTCATTTAAAGCCGTTATTTGTTTAGCAGAACTTAAGTGAAGAGCATTTATCGTTTTAGTAATACATTGTTCTTGATAAACAGACTTTCTATAACCAGTTTCAAGTTCATCAAATTTTGCCTTATTGATTTCAAAACTTTTTTCTTGACCTTTATATCTAGCAAACTCAATGGTCAAAGCGACATTCGTTTCTTTCATTTTATGATTGACCATGTTGACTTTCTCAACTTCAGTGACCAAATTATTATATAATGATTCATAATAAGCACGTAGTTCCTCAACAGTAGTATGTTGTTGTTCTACTGTTCCCCTACTTTGTTCGACACTAAAAACTCTAGAATTAACATTATTGTCATTCCGCTGAACTTGGTGTGGTTCAGTAATGGGTTTGAATAGCTCAGTATACTGCTCCTCTTGTGTAAACATATTGAATATATCATTATCATAACAATTTTCCGAATGGTGTACCTCAGCTGATCCGTCTGAATCATAGACGGGAGCTTTGTTAGTGTGAGTACCCGATGTCGATGCTTGCTATAAATTTGCCATTAAAATGCAGTTTGTATTGACTTCCTCAATCTCATCAATATCTCCTACAGCAACCATCAGATCAAATTCCTCATCTTGGAGTTGGATTCATGCTTATTCCTTTCGAGCAATCAACAACTGAGTCTGAAGATAAGCAGCGTCCCTTCTCCTTAATCTGACTATGCAGTTCCTGGCATAGTGACCCAATCCTCTGCAGTTGTAACACCTTATCTGATTATCATTATTACCATTACCATTAACTCCAGCCCGTGCTGCAACAACATTACCATTCCCTGTTTGATTCACATTCTGATTAGCAATCTTTGGAACAACATTAAGCCTATTCTGATTTCCAACATTCTGAACACCCAGATTCTGAACTGCATTTGGAACAACCTAATTCTTGACATTCTGTATTGTATTATACCTATTCTAATTCCCTGCAATTTTCCCAGCATACTGTCCAAACTGATTACCACTATTGCCTCTAACCATTTGTGTTTGTCTTTCTTACCCCATATTCATACCCGGCTGTGCAATCTGCCTGTTACAAGGGTTAGATGAAGTTCTCTGGTTGTTGTTGGCTGGTGTAGAATAGTTTAGTTTGAATGCCTTAGTCATTAGTATAAGTGACATGTTCATTGCAGTTGTGGGATCTGAAATGTCTTCAAGATTTGGCATTAGTTGTTGCATGTAGTTCATGTTGAATGAAGACTGTAGGATGTAGTTGTTATTGGGTTGTGGTTGTTGCATGTAGGTAAGTGGATATGGTTAATCTTGGTGAAACATTAGATTATTATAAGGATTCTGAGAGTTTGCCATTAGTGCCATGGGATTATGTGTTCTTGCAAATCTCTCTGTTGTGATTGCATCCACCTCTGCTTCTTTGAATTTCAACAAATCATACAACTGGATGTAGTCAACTTCATGTAGATCCTTTGTGTAATGAATAGTAGTGACAGATCATTGCCATTCAGGTTGTAGATTGTATAGGAACTTGAGATTGCTGGCTATCTTCTCTGGAAAGTATTTGTTTCTGGAGAAATCATTCATTAGCTTAGAGAAACGATGATAGTACAATTTAATTGATTCTCCTTCAGTAGAAGTAAACCTTTCCTATTCATTAAACAACTTAGCCTTCTTTTCCTAAACCTTAATACTAGAACATTTCATCATCTGTTCAACACATAACCAAATTTCCTAATCTATTTCACAACTATCTACGGCAGCATAGATATCTTTTGGAATACCCATGAGAATAGTCTGAATTACTCGATCATCAGCTTCCATTTGCTTAACTTCTTTCTTGGTGAGTTCATCATCTGTCTACTTATGAGTAGATTCAACTACAGGTGGTACACTGTTAGGATTACCGAGTTCAATGATCATTCGTCTTACATATGGTCCATTCTTGATTGAATTCACAAGCAATTTTTCGTTTGGTTTACTCTTTGCATAACAAAGAAGATGAGAAGACCATGATACATAGTCTTCTTTGTTTAGCATAGGAGGACGGTTTTCAGAACCAGCAGCATAAATGTCTTGTTGAGTTGACATTGCAAAAGTGATGTGAAATGATATACTTTGATCGCATAGTGATAAAGGAGAATTGTGTTAAAGAGTTGTTGTTGAAGGTGATTAAGATTGGTATTTCACGGGATTTTACAAATCTTGATTAAATCGAGAAAATAACTAAGTATTTCGTGGGATTTTATAAAGTCAAGACAAACCGTTGAAAATAACCTTTTCCTGAAAATGTGTTTATTTCACAGAAATAGATCTGTATACTTATTTCGCAGAAAATACTTATTCCGCAGAAAATACTTATTCCGCAGAAACTACTTATTCCGCGGAAAATACTTATTCCGCAGAAAATACTTATTCCGCAGAAAATACTTATTTCGCAGAAATTAACCTGTATACTTGTTTCTCACAAAATACTTATTCCGCAAAACAACCTGTAAACATATTCCACAGAAAAAACATATTCCGCAGGATTCAAACTATTGCTTATTTCGCAGAAACGAACACGAACCAAAAACATAAAAATCACCTAAAAAAACCATTTTTGACGTTTTTCCTTGATTCTTTTTGTACACCTAAGTATTCTAAGCCTATATCTTGCATAAAAACATAAACTTTAAGGTTTTTAACACTAAAAATTTAGTGTTCAAGATTTTCGTACTATATAGTCTTTGAATACACAAAATACGAATCAAAACCAGTGTAAAACACACACGAATCTCACAATATCACCCCATGGCGACTGATACCACATGTTAGCCTATCACTTCATCATCACCATATACAAAATATGTTAAATCTTAGAGAGAGAGAGAGAGGGGAAAGAAGATGTTAGTACTATTCCAGTTTGGGTTAAACTCCATGGTATACCTGTTACGGCCTTCAGTAAGGATGGCTTGAGTGCCATTGCTACTAAACCGGGTACTCCTCTAATGCTTGACTCTTATACATCTGATATGTGTATGCAATCTTGGGGTAGGTCAAGCTATGCTAGAGTGATGATTGAGCTTCAAGCTGATGTGGAGGTAAAAGATAACATTGTCGTGGCTATGCCAAAAATTATTGGGGAGGGCCATTATATATGTAATGTCCGTGTTGAGTATCAGTGGAAACCTCCTAGGTGTGCGTCTTGTAAGGTTTTTGGACATATTCATGAGGAATGTCTGAAGAATACAGGTGCTGGTGAGAAGAAGACTCTAAGGAAGCCTAGTCAAACTTCTCGAGGTGTTTTGGTTGGTCCAAAAATGGGTTTTAAACCTCAGAAAGAATATAGACCTGCTCCCAAAAAGTCTACTACTAGCTCTAGCGGTAATAAGAAGAAAGGTGTGGAACCTACTATTGAGGTTAGTAATTCTAATCTATTTGAAGTTCTAAATTCGGTCAATAATGATGTGGAGTTAGGTACCAATGGGGGGGCCACCAATTTGGTAAATAACGAGGCTACTTCAAGTGGATCAGATTTTATGAATGTCGATAATAATAGTACTCGTACTACTCCTATTATTGATAAAATCAGGAAGTTTGAAAAACTAATTACTAGTAGGCAAGCTATTCTTGTGGATGAAGCTGGTAATCCTTTAAAGAAGGTTGAATTTCTGGGTGATTATGATAGTGAAGATGAGGTTGCATCAGTTGATAATGATATGGCTCATTTTATTGCTTCAGAAATGGTAGGTTTTGGCACTTAAAGTTTGCTGGAACAATGGAGGGATTCGTATGGTAATGGTGACTATAATGAAGACCCATACGATGATGATATGTATGAAGGTCAGGATCTTCCTCAAGAGCTTCAAGCTATATGCGATAATCTGGATATCCGAGTTTGAGGTAGCAAAAAGAAATAAATTTATGTTTCTTTTGGCTAGTCATTTTGTGTACCTTCCTTTTAGGAAGTAGTTTTGCCCATGTAACGGGCGGAGATGTGGGACTCACCCTCATCCCTTGTACTTAAATGTTTTTTGGCGTAATAAAATTTACCGGGGAAACCCTTTACCAAAAAAAAGAAAGAAAAATGGAAGATTACTTGAGAAGAAAATGTAACCAACACCCTCCTAACAAGCTAGGAGGGTGGTACTTATACCCTAGAGAGGGGTTGCCATGTTAGGCTTTCCAAAGGGCCTTAATGGGCTGAAAACAAATCAAATGGGCTTTAGCCCGACACCTAGGCCCAATTAGCTTAATGTAATTCCCGTAAAACTACGTTTTCCTATACAAGGCTCGGAAATAGATAATGAACATCAATTTACTAAAAACAAGGCTAACATTGACAACTGGCAATTCGTTTTTATTTTCATATTTCTATTTTTGTGATTTTACGTATTATTTTTACTTTTTACGGTTGTGTGAATTAACTTATGTGAAACCGAGATTTATCCCGCGTATAACTGAAACATGTCATTTGATACGTTCTGTCTTTTAAATAACCATAGGCTCTTTATGACTAACTCGTTTCGACTTAACGAATGTATATTTAATTTATTTGCATTTTTATTTTTGACGTCACGAGTTTTTAATTTTTCGGGTTACGTAAATGTTGTTAGATCATTTTACTTGCACATTAATGCACATGCATTTTACCTAAAATATCTAGATATCAACTTCTTGCATGAAATTTAAAAAATTTAGATCAAATTGGTCCCCTTTTGGTCCTTGTTCGTCCGCCCCTACACACCCAACACCATCCCACCAATTTTGCTAACATGTCTCACATTTGTACAAGTCCTCTACCTTTATTTCTCCATCCTTTTGTCTTGATCAAGTTTTGAACCCCCACAACCTTGGATACCATGTGGGAAGGGTGTAGAATGACCACATTCATCCTATAAGTTCACGTTCATTTCATTCATCACACATAAACACACACACAACAAAACATTTTCTCTCTTCTCCTCTCCTTTTCTTTTTGGTTCATCCAAAACAAACAACAGACATACCCTTTGTGTTTTATTTTTCCTTCTTCTCATATATAGTTGTTGGTTGCTTGTGATTTCTTGGTGATTATTTTAGGATATTCAAGATCTTGTTCGGGTTATATTCGAGTTCATTCTGGGTTAAATCCATCACTTTTCTACACCTTGTAAGCCATATCATTTTCTTGTCTTTCATACATATTTTATAAGTTTTCATTCATGAACATCATCTCATGTTCTTTCAAAAACTTCATCACCTATGTTTGTATAAATGATTTTTATAAGAAACTAACAAATAAAAAGAGGTTGTACAACTTATTTGTGGTTTTGAGTTTTTCTTAATATTGTTGTACTTTTGGGTTAATAGTGTGATTATTAGTGATAAAAGTGGTTTATGATGATATTATAACAATCGGTGGAAGGGATTAGGTAGTCTTTGAGTTGTTTGAGCATTGGTAACAATTGGTGGAATAGATTTAGGTTAGTTTTGAAGTTGTGTTGTTTGCGGCTAAAAATATAGAGTAGTTTTGATAGAAAATACTTGCTCTCCAGATTTTTAATAAAGTAAAACGAGTTGTTAAAAAAACTTTAAAAGGTCGAGAGTCTAAAAATATATTGCTATACTTAAATACGAACGTGTGGATATAATGAATGCTAAAAACAGACTTAAAACGAGTGAGATATGACTAAATGAAGTTTGGACGAAAACTAGTATTTTTCCAGCTCAAAACTGTTTTCGACACAAACTGTGTATGATCATGGAGTATGCTCCGGTGAAGCTCAATCTGCGCTCCTACCTCTAAAAACTCACCCTCATCTACTGCTATAGTGGCTGCTAGGGTAGTCACTGGTGAAGCTATTGGGTAGGAACTGCTGGTGATGATGGTGAAACTGGTTGAGAACCGGGTGACCACTCGGGTGATGATGGTGTCTGAACAGGTATACGAACTGGTGGTACATCAATCAGAATATCTGTATAAACTGTGCCATCCACAGGATCTACCCATGTAGCACGAACCGGTGGCCTAGGTGCAGTAGTCGCCTCTATCCTCTGCTACTATGACATAAACCTAAAACTATGTCCTATCTCAAATGTAATAGGCGTCGAGCCCTCTCCTAATGCCAATTCACGATGTCTCAATGCCCCATAACCAAGACTCAAAGGCTCATCTATGGCTGTATCCACAACCGAGACTGTCTGCTGCTGACCCTCAAGTGCAGCCTCCTCCTCCTACTCCTCTAAACTAGGACCCTCGTCCTCTGAAATAGGACCCTCGTCCTTTAAACCCCCTCCCTTAGTATTCGAATCCGAACTCTCATTCTCAGTGTCCTCTACAAGCTCTGATGTACCCCAATACCTCTTCTGTATGGGAAGGGTCAGAGATGATGATGGTGATGGTGTCTCGTAAGAGGATCTATACCTCTTACAAAATGAAGATGGAGACAAAGCAGCTGCCTCCGCTATTCTGGCTGACATTCTTGGGGATAAGTTCGGCTGAGTACGCACGGACATACGTGCGGTAGCATGAAACTCGGGTCGGGGCAGGTGATGTCTAAGAAAGTGGGTGATCAGGGGATAACGGTGTGGTGGAGTCTGATGAAGCTGTGGAGTGTGATGGGGTGATCCTAGTATCCGATGGCTCCGAGGCCTCAAACTCCTCTGTTTATAATGGCAGGTGTATGAGTCTGTCTAACTATCAAGTAAGGGTCATCTGATGGTAGAACTGGTGATGGTGCAATAGGTAGTGGCTGGGGAATCTCTGTCTCCCTAGAATCCTCAAAAATGTTTGAACTCAGAGTCCATAATAGGAGCTAAATAAACTTGCCTAACTGCCATATAAGGGTCATCAAGTAATGGGACAGGCACTCAGGAGCTTTGACAGGCACTCAGGAGCTTTAAGCTCCGTTGGTCTGTGAGATAGTCTCTGAATCAATGTGAGTTGGGGTAGACATGACCTGTGATAACACGGTAGGGGTATAAGTTCTCTCATAAAATAACATTACTCAAATTATCAGCATAACTCTGCTTACATATAGTATCCAACATAATGTTTGGAATTAGGTGTTCGTAAACGTGTATATATATATATATCACTTATATATATAATAGATATATACTGAGAGGATACGAACGGCAAATAAGCACTAGCAAGATTAGATAACGGAACAAGCATCTCAAGGAAACATGCAATACAACTAAGGCATCAATAAAAACACTAGGCAATCAACAAAGATCTTGATCTCAACACTCGCAAGCATCTCATGAAATGGCAAAAGGCGAAGGTACACATATGCAATGTATACTTTCAAGGTCAATTCATTTTCAGATGGTCTTAGCATTCCGTATCCCTCCCCTTTAACAAAACTTGGGGAGACTACCCCCATCATTTCGTGGTCCTTCGTGAATTAGGCATTGTTGATCAGGCTATGCATAATTTAGGAAATACCATGAAATGCTCAGGCTAGTCAACTTCCGCCATGTTCAAGGTTTATATGAAAACTTTAGTTTGGTTATAGTTGCATTTTTATTTTAGAAAAACGGGCATTCTCTATAACCTTGGCTCTGATACCAATCTATCACACCCCGACAACAGTGGAAACATGGGGTGCGACGATATAGTTTCATCGCACAAGTTACAAGATCATACCGTACCAAGTTTTCAAGATCAAGATTTTACAATAGATCATCAGTTTACATTTTAGATCTAAAATATGTAAATCTCAAGATAACACCTCATGTACGTACGTCTTTAGTTCCCATTACTCCCGATTTACCTTAGTTCGCAACACACCTGAAAATGATACTCGAAAAGGTCAACATAACGTAGGTTTGATAACAACCCAGTTGCTGTGCCATAGTTCAAAAGGTGGACAAACGCGCAATAAGACAGTGAATACATGCAATAGAACATGTACCAATGTAGCAACACATGCTATCGAAGGTTAATAGATAACCACCAATATAGATCTCCACTTAACGATTTCATGCTACTCTTAGATCTATAGATGCATGATGAGATGATACTAACATAACAACTTCATAGTTTAAATGATCCACATCGATGTAGATACTAATGCATACAAAGTTCACCCCTCTAAGTTCACACGCACCTAAAGCCTACCAGCTAGAGCTATACATAGGGCAGAAGATCACAAGTTCGCAAGTTCACAAGATCACAAGATCACAAGATACCTCATAATACTACGTATGATCCACATACAAATCCTACCAACACCACATATGATCCACCTACAAGTTCTACCAATACCGCATATGATCCACATACAAGTCTTACCAATACCACATATGATCCACCTACAAGTTCTACTAATACCACATATGATCCACATACAAGTCCTACCAATACCACATATGATCCACCTACAAGTTCTACCAATACCGCATATGATCCACATACAAGTCCTACCAATACCATATATGATCCCCCTACAAGTTCTACTAATACCACATTTGATCCACATACAAGTTCTGCCAATCTCATGTCATTCACATAGCATTCATAGGCACATAGCATTGTCCAAAAGATAAAAGTTTCGCACAGTAAGAAAACAAGTTCAAAATGAATTTAAGTATCTTTTTCCCTTAACGGAAAAAGAGTTAAAATGGGGCTACGAGAACTCACCTTAAATGAGGATAGTAGCTAAACAACATAACCTCTACACACAGCACAGCGGTACCCGGTCATGACCTAATTAATAAGTTTACCTTAGTATTTTGATATCCGAATTTGTTTTGTTGTACAATCGTTTACGTTAAAATTTGCGAAAAGTTCTCATTTCTTGTATCAAAGTTTTTGTATCATGGTTTTGTGGTAACTCGATAAGATGACTCGATGCACTTGGACTAAGTGCGACATTAACACATAAAGATCGAGAATAGAGTCAATGAGCTAAGATGAGGTGGAAGTTCGAAAGATCCGAGGAAAATTCAACGAGACGTGATTAAGAATCTAAAGATCGAAAAGTAAGGATAAATAGTTCCATGATAAATAAGAAATGAGGGTAATTTATAATAAAATAATAATATTTTATTAATTCGTCTTCTTATTAGGCTAAAAGGGTAAGTATGAAACCTAGCCTATTTATTATGTTTAAGTTTCATTCATTTCAACCTTGACACTTAACGGTTAATAAAATCTATCCTTTGTCCTTTTTTTATCAGATCAATAATAAAATAGGTTTTTTCCAAAATATTTTCTAAGTGTGACAAGTTTTATAAAATTTTGACATGATCCGTTCGTTTGTAAAAGTTTCCCCAAGGCTCCAAACATTAATTTAAATCACTTTTCACTTTCAACAATTTCTCAACAAAACACCAAGTTTATATTTCTCACGACGACTCGTTAAAACAATATTTTCCCTTAATTATCCAAACCGTTGTAGTTTACTCAAGTACAAGTCCATCCACAACCCAATAGTTAACCCAATCCAAGTATCGTTCAAGTCCACTATATCGTCGGGCCGTATGGCCCATTAAAGCTTCTTAGTTAGCCCGATAATATTGCCGAGTATTAATATAGACACCTTATTGGGCTTTTCGACCAAATAAGTTGTTAGCCTCAATTTTATTGAGTCAATAAAGGAAGCTCATTCCTGTGTTCAAGACCTCACTTCGGGGGAGATTGTTAGCCTCAATTTATTGAGTCGAACAAGGAAGCTCGGTCACTCTACGATGGAGCTTCGGTCTTTAATTAGTTAATGTTGTAATAAAATATTATCGGGAATCGGGCTCGATAGTTAATCTAATATTGTATATGTTTTGGGTTTAATCCCAAACAAAACCCGAGCCCGGGTCCTAGTTAAATATCCCACGCGTCGTAGGGATATATATATATTTAGATATTTTCTTTTCAGAAAATATCTCATATATATATAGATATTTTCTTTTAGAAAATCTAGTTTTCATTATATCAAATATTCTTTTTCTATTTTCTCTCTCAACTGTCTCTCATTTCGATTCTCTCTCTCTCTCTCTAGTTTCTTGCTTCGTGGTTCGGGTTATGAAGTGTTGTTAATCGGGAACCTACAATTGCTATCAATCGCCTCGGGTGGATTTCGTGTTTTTTTTGTGGTAAGCATATTGGATTCGAAGGTTTGGTTGCTTCTTCATTCGGCATAATTGTTTTTGTTATGATTCGGCTTGTTTAAAGAGAAAGGCAACGACGTCTTGTTGGTTTCTATTGGGGTCGCATCAGTTGACGCAAAAACAAGAGGTTTTACGCTCTTGGTTTTTGTGAAGAACAATCGAACGAGTGAAAAACGTTAGCACCGAACGAGAAGAAAAAATGTTTGGACCGAACGAGTGGAAAAACGTTTGGACTCGAACGGTGCCAAAAAAGTTTGGACCGATCTGAGTGGAAAAACGTTTTGGATCGAAACGTGCGGAAACACTCAAGGATCGATCCGAGCGACAGATTACGAGCGTAATCAAACAAGCGGACTCGAACAAGCGGACTCGAACGAGCGGACTCGAACGAGCGGAACCGAACGAACGGACTCGGACGAACGGACTCGAACGAGCGTACCGAACGAGCGGAACCGAACGAGCGGACCGAACGAGCAGACGAAAGTGCGATTCCGAACGAGTGGAATAATGAACGAGTGGAACTATCCGAAACGAGCAAAATTTTTTTTTGGACCCGAACGGAAACTTAATTTTGTGTGTAGAAATGGGTTTAAGTAAAACAGCATAACTTTGATCCGTAAGTCCGGTTTAAGGCACGTGACTCTTCAAATCGAAGAGATAAATCGTGACGGATTCACGCTGTAACCACCCTTTAGCTGGTTAAGGAGTTTTCGAGCCCAAAAAGCTTGTTTACCAGGATTTATTGAATTTTTCAGTTTTTTTTGGACTTTGTGTTAGAGGTTTTTGTTCTAGCGCACGGCCCATTGTATCTTTAGGCCGTGTCAGTTTGGTGAGCATATTTAAACTAAAACAACTTTAAACCCTAGCCAGAAAATTATCTGTTTTTAGACATAAATCATTGGCCGCTGATTCCGAATCAAGTCATTCACGGTTGTATATTGATTTTGTAAATCCCGTTATCATTTTTATCGGTTCTATCCTAGACCTTTAAAATTCCGTGGAACGGTCTATTGCATACAACCACAACATCAATCACATCATATCCACTTAAGATCCAACAAATCCATTTACACTTCATTATTCTCGAAAAATTGGGAACAAATGTTACTTCATTTCGGGTTCGTTTTAGAGGAAACCAGAGATACAGAAATGCAGATGCAGCAAAGATTTCAAAAAAAAACTCTTGAACGAATTTAATTGCAACTTAAACAACCACTCAACTTCTCGTCATACAGAGTGAATGGTATCAGAATGCCTTTTCACGACTCTGTGGTGTTAGTTTCAGAACCTTCGAGTTTCAGATATGTTCAACACATGCAATAATTCGAAAACACTTCTAAATGCGAAACATTCACGAGATGGATTCCAAATTCGCTCTAAGTGTGATCAAAGTACAGTTTGAAAGGTTCATTAACTCTGACTTGTTAAAGCCTCTCGATATTTATTCAAGATCTTTTTCATCAGATCGAGAAGTAATAGAAACCTTCAGAGATTACACTAAAATGACAGCTCAAACATTCAAGGAAACATCATCCAAAAAATGAACTCCATTGGCAATGTGTATAGAAAGAGAGTCATGAGCAAGGCTTAATGATTGACGTGAAAAAGTTGATGTGAAAGACAGTTGCAAGATTCAACCGTGTAAGGTTCATGGGTTCAATATCTGGTTACAAGTTCAGAAGATGAAACAAGAAACCCCCCCCCCCCCCCCCCCCCCCCCACCCAAAAAAAAACTACCACCACACACACACAACAAAACAACACCACACACAAAACAAAGGTGGGATTGTATCAGATGAGAGATTGATAAACAAAAATTGGAGCAGATTAAGTTACATGGCAAAGATTCACGGTGTCTCACCTGAAGAATACAATTCTATAGCGCCAATTGGAAAGGTAAAAAACCATGATGAAAATTGATGTGTTTGCCATGTGAGACGACATTCTGAGCAACCCTGAATCATTAATCGACTCATAGGTTTGGTGAGGATGATCGCAATGTCTTTCCTGATCATCATAATTTATGTAATAATGATAATCAGGTTGATCAAATGCGACTGATATGTTGTTGAATGAGCGTGCTGCGCTTGCTAATGTGACTCTTGATACAGAGGAATACAAACGGTTTTAAAGCAGTTAAAGAAAGAAAACGCATCATTAACTCAAGAACTGAGGTGTGCAAAACTAACCTGATGAGTCTAGTAGGGCTCTGGGGGAGGTACTAGCAGTCGGGATGAGTTCTCTGATCTTCACTTCAGACCAAACAGACTGAGCTTGAGAAGTACACGGCCCTTAATGACCTTACGAGTGATTATAAACTACTTCTAAACAAAGTTAAATTGACCACTCTAAGACTATTAGCTCTTAAAGACATTGACATGAAAGAGGGTTTAAAAACTAAAACCTATGAAATTTCAGTTGTCAATCAGAAACACGATGAGCTAGTCAAAAAGAGTCTGTTAACTAGGTCACAATTTGACGTGTCAACTCAGAGAAAACTAGGTTATTCGATTTAAAGGTTAAAGGAAGGAAAAAGACAATTGACACGATGATGGGAAATGGACAAACAAATAAAGTTTTTAAATGAAATTCTTTATAAACGCAATCAGTCAATTCTGGCCATTCAAATGTTAGCACCAATGCGCAAGTATAATGGTAGATCAACCTTTGCTAATCCAAAGTACCTCAAGAAAGCTCAATCTGATAAGCCTCGTTTGTATGAGATCCCATATGATACTTCTGATCCTGCAAACAGATTTTGCCCCGATGGGGAAGACACAGTGACTCTTGAAAAGGAGAGTAGATCAAAATTGGATAAAGACAAAGTGAAACCGTATAATTACACATATCAAAACAGTCTTTATGAAACTTTCAAACCACCATCCAAAGCCTATCTTGATCAGTTGGAACGCGCTAAAGAAGTTAGGAAGACAATGTGGAGAAAAACGTTTGTTAGGACAAAACCAAACATTGCTAAAAACGTTGGCTTTCTACCCATGTCTAAATCCATTAGTAAAAGTAGACTACTTTATAACGAAATGACAAACAACTTCAATCACTTTAGAACAATTTGTCAACAAACGTGGTCTAATCATACTAGTAGTGCATTTCCTAACCCAACTGCTAAGAGTATGGAAGTTTTGATCAAAATCTTATTAATGCCTCTTTCAGACAAAACTATACTGGACAGTCATTGTTTTGTTCATGAACTCAAAAAGGAAATGAATGACGATTTGGAGTACGTTAATTCCCTTGAAAAGGAGCTTGACGAACTTGAATCAGAAAAGGCTGATTTTTCAAACATATATGATCTACTTCTCGAAGAGTGTGTGTCTAAAGATGTTACATGTTCATATTTGCATTCTCTGTCTGATTTAAATGCTAATACTGAATTGCAATGCTTATATCTTCATAAAGTCAAAGAATGTGAATGTCTTGCACAAAAGCTTTCGAAACAAACTGAATCTGTTAACAAAGAAGTTCATAATAATTTGTTAAAAAGTTTTGCTAAACTTGAAAAACACTCAATTTCTCTTGAACTTTCTTTACAACATTGTAAAGAACAGATGAAAAACAACCCAGTTTGCAAAGAAAATGCTTCAAATGTATTTCGAAAAGAACGTGAACAATATCATGAAATACAAGATTTGAAAGCTCAAATGCAAGACAAGAACATGGTGATAAATGAGTTAAAGAAACTCATTCTGGTAACAAAAGGAAAGTCTGTGGAAACTCAGTTTGATAAACCATCTGTTGTTCGACAACCAAATGCTCAACGAATTCCAAAACCATCAGTTTTAGGAAAACCGACTCCTTTTTCAAATTCTCCTGAAATGAGATGTTTTCAAACGAAACAGTCGGTTAATAAAACTAATGTGTCGGATGGTTTATTTAAACCAGTCACTCAACAGAATTTGCCTCAGAAAAGAAACCAAGCGGTTCGAAACACAAATGTGCTTAAACCAGGAATGTATAGAATTGCCTCCACCACAACACAAACTAGAACACCACAGTTGCCTCATGCTTCTAGGAATACTAATCCTCACATGTCTAAATCTTCAGGAGTAATTCACACTACTAGTGTTAGCAGACCACAGCTTAAGAGCTATCAAGTGAAAGAAAAGGTCGTGCCAAACATTAGTCAAGTGAAGTTTACAAAGAAGGAAGTAGAAGACCATCATAGGATTTCTAGTATTTCTAAGAAAACAAAGTCTGTAACTGCGTGTAATGACAGTTCAAACTCCAGAACTTCGAATGTAAATGCTGTTTGTGCAGAATGTGGAAAATGTGTGTTTAATTCTAATCATGATGCTTGTGTTTCTCGATACTTGAAAGACGTGAATGCTAGAACTAAGAAGCCTCATGTAGTGCCTATTAGTGCTAGTAAACCCAAGAGAAAAGCGAACAAATCTGTTGCAACACCCCATAAGAAAACAGTTGCATCAGATACCACTATTCAGAAATCCAAGAGTTACTATAAGGAGTTGTATGAGAATACAAATCAGGAATGGAAATGGTGGATAGCTAAGAGATGTCCATCAGGTTATACATGGACACAAAAGCCTCTTAGGACCAAAAAGATATGGATGCCTAAAATCAGGAAAGATGATGTATCATCAAATATTAGTCCCACTATAGACATTGTCTCTAGGATTACTAATGTTTTGAAGATATCAAACTTCATAGGATCCAATTTGTCCAATATTCCATCGTCCTCTAATTCTCTTGCAGATTGTACAACTCATCCTATTCATTGTTGACTCTGGATGCACAAAGCACATGACGGGCAATCTAAAGCTTTTGTGTAATTTTGTGGAGAAATTTCTGGGTACTGTTCGTTTTGGAAATGATCAGTTTGCTCCTATTCTTGGTTATGGAGATCTGATTCAAGGAAATGTGACGATCAAACGGGTTTATTACGTCGAAGGCCTCAATCACAATCTTTTCTCGGTTGGTCAATTCTGTGATGCTGATTTGGAGGTTGCTTTCAGGAAATCTACTTGTTTTGTGAGAGATCTTCAGGGAAACGATTTACTAACTGGTAGTCGTGGATCTGATCTCTACACAATATCTCTTCAAGAAACAACTTCATCAACTCCAATCTGTTTCATGGCTAAAGCTTCACCAACTCAAGCATGGTTATGGCTCGAAGGCTTTCTCCATCTGAACTTCGATTACATCACCTACTCTCAAAAAGAAGTTGGACAGGCTTACCCAGTTGAAATATTCAGGGATCAACTTTGTCGTCTTTGAAAATGAGTAAAGCCAAAAGAATTCAATCAAGACAAAAGCCATTCCTAGTTCCAAAGGAAGACTAAATTGCTTCACATGACTTGTGTGGTCCATGCGATTGCAAGCCATAAATGGGAAAGAAATACATTCTGGTGATTGTTGATGACTATTCAAGATACACTTGACTCTTTTTCTAATCCAAGGATTGAAACACCAGAAGTTCTTAAAGACTGTTCTCACGATGAATTCACGCTCAATCTCAAGACTCAAGTTATTACTGTTCGTACGACAGAGGCACAAGAATTCTTGAACAAGACACTCCATGCCTCTTTCAAAGAAGAAGAGCATTGAACATCAAACAGCCACTCCTCGGAACACCTGAACAAACGGCGGTGTCGAAAGACAAACGTACATCTGGTTGAGGCTGCTCGAACAATGCTTTCAGCTTCTAACTTCCATTATCAGTTTGGGCTGAAGCAGTTGCAACCGATGCTATACGCAACCGATCAACTCATCATATCCACTCATGAAAAGACGGCATATCACATCATCAATGATAGGAAACCTTCAATTACATCTTCACATCTTTGGCTGCACTTGCTACATGAACTAAGAAGATGGGGACAATCTGGATAAGATGAAAGAAAAAGGGGATCCATGTGCATGGTGGATATTCTACGCAGTCGAAGGGATATCGTGTTTACAACATGAGAACCACCTATAGTTGAGTCATTCATATCAATTTGATGAAATGAAAGAAATGAGTCTGATCTCAACAGTTCAGACCTCTCACCTCACACAAGAGAGTCTGTGAAAATTCGCTTCAGCCTCGTTCTCAAGTCCAAAAGCGTCCAGATTAGAAAATCTGACCCCGTGCCCCCAAGACAAAATGTTGTTCCTACAGCAGAAAAGACAGATTCGTCACATCAAGGGTTAGAATTTCTCTTCAGTCCTCTACTTGAAGAATATTACAATCCAACACACGATCAAGCTGAGGAAAACAACAATGATCAAGCACCGAATGCATCATTTCAAGAAGCTGAATTTGTCAATCCTTTTTGTACACGGGTACAAGAAATTGGTGAGTCTTCCTCACGCAACATTGATAATACCGATGTGCATTCATTTCAACCACAAAGTCATGATTTCCGATGGACCAGAGATCATCCATTAGAACAAGTTCGTGGAAATCCATCCATGCCAGTTCAAACAAGACGACAGCTTGCCACAGATCCTGAAATGTGTATGTTCGCACTCACGGTGAGTATTGTTGAACCGAAGAACATTAAGGAGGCAATGGCTGATTCTGCATGGATCGAAGCAATGCAGGATGAACTTCATCAGTTCGACAGACTAAAAGTCTGGGAACTAGTCGACAAACCATTTGGCAAGATGATAATAAAGCTAAAGTGGTTATGGAAGAACAAGAAGGATGAAGATCAGACTGTAATTCGCAACAAAGCACGACTTGTTGCTAAAGGATATGCTCAAGAAGAGGGTATTGATTTTGAAGAATCATTTGCTCCAGTTGCTCGCTTGGAAGCAGTTCGGATTTTCGTTGCCCACGCAGCACACAAGTCTTTTCCAATCTATCAGATGGACGTCAAAACGGCATTTCTTAATGGTCACTGAAGGAAGAAAGGTTTACGTTGCTCATCGAAGGGTTCGTTGATCAGATCATCCAAAAAAGTCTACCTTTCTAAGAGAAAAGCTTTATATGGATTAAAGCAAGCTCCAAGACCTGGTACGATAACTATCAACCTTCCGAGTCGCAAAGGCTTTACAAAGTACAATTGCCCAACTTTATTCAAGATAAAAATACGGAGGATATTCTACTGGTGAAAATTTTAGTTGATGACATAATTTTTGGATCCACAAAATCCTAAATATTCAAAACAATTTGCAAATTAATGCACAGTAGATTTGAAATTGTCTTAATGGTGGAGAATGAAATTCTTTTTAGGACTTCAAATCCACCAGTCCCCAAAAGGTAATTTTCTCAGATCAGGCCAATACGCTTAAGAAATTCTGAAAAAGCATAATATTGGACAACTGTCACTTCCATTGGTCCACCATGCTTTACTAAACCCAAACTCGAATGGAGATTTGAGTGGAGAACCCGTAGACCAATCTAATTATCGAGTAAAAATCGGTCACTCATGTACTTGACATCAGTAGACCAGACTTAGTGGCTAGCAGTATCTATTGTGGCATGTAATCCAGCACAACCAACACAAGAAGCACCTCAAAGAGGTTAAAAGAAACTTTAAAATACCTAAAGGGTTATACCCATTAACAGGGAACTCTGGTATCCAAAGGATTCTGGCTTTAACTAACAGCATTTCAGACGCTGTACATGCCTAGCCTTGATACTCGGAAAGCACTTCTGGAGGATACAAGTTCCTTGTGATAAACTTGTAAGCTGGATGTCAAAGAAACAAAACTGGCACATGCAATGTCTTCAGCAGAGAGCAGATATGTGGCGTATCTGCAATTGTCTCAAGTAATTGTGATGAGGACACAACTTCAAGATTATGCCTTCAACTACAACAAAATACCGTTGTATAGCACTCTCAGTCAGCCATAGCATCTCATGTCAACCCGTGACGAACACTCACAACAAAGCACATCCATCTCGGTAACATTTCATAAAGAACGGTTGAAAAATGGTATAATTGAATTATATTTGTCAAACTGAATACCCACTAGCTGACATTTACGAAGCCTTCTGAGTGATGTTTAAGTATCTTGTCAAGAAGATTGGTATAAAGTTATGCTCCAGCAACTGGAGTTCTGACAAATGATCCGCCTTGATATCATCATCAAACATCACCTGTACATATTTTTGAGAAACAAAAAACAAAAAATATAAAACTTAAAAAGAAAATATAAAATCAGAAATTTTAAAAAATCCCAAAAAGAATCTTCACGACACGTCTCTTGAAATCGATAACATTTACGTACCTAAAAATGTCGATTAATATTGACACGGGTGTGTATATGAAGTTCGAGCAGGAGATCAAATATTTCAAAACATGTCATTTCTAAATTCTAGAATGGCTTAGGTGCAAATGTCATTACATAACCCGACTCATATAAAGGAAGGTATATAAATTATCCTCACAACAAGAAAATTAACGTTCTCGTCGTGAGCTTTCTTTCAAGACATTCAATGTTTTAAAGCTCAAGAAAAAGGATAGTTACGTTTCAGTGCGCTACCCTTACCGTTAGAAGAGAAGTCCTCTAACATCTGGTTTTTCAAAAAGTTGAACAATTTTTCAAGAATTTCTCGATGACAATTCATAATCTTTCAAAATTGTGTGTTCAACACTCCATCCCTCACAATGTTTTCAAAAGACAACAATTTTTCAATTGGTCCTATTTTTGAGGGGGAGTTTTTCAAAAAACAAAGTTTTAATGTTCTTGGATACATCATCAACGACCATTCTTATGTATTCAAAACATTATCAAAATGTTCCAAACCATTCATGCTGACCATATTTTCTCCCACATTTTTTAAAACATAGTTTAATCATATTGAATTTATAAAAACTAAGTGTTTATTATTTAAAATAGGGGAGAAAATGTATTTAAAATATGATCTAATTGACTCAATGTGCTGAACATAAGAAAAAGTTTTATGGTTCGATCTTATACCCAACAACATCTTAATTTCACGACGATTCTGAAGTCATAAGGTGGTTAGGTTAGGAATCAATCCTATGATCCAACCAGAACCGGAGGATCTACCCAAGGATAATCCAAAGTTAGAAATAGCGGTCCTTAGGTATGATTGGAGATGAATGTATATGGGAATAATGCCGACTAAGATTGAGCTAACACTGGAACAATCACAACAAGGTGTTAGTAATGACGTCTTGGTAAGCATTGAAGGCGTTGAAGAATTAAAAAGAAATGTATGGATAAAGGGTCTAAAGAAAGAAGCCCTCCACACAACTAAAGCAGAAACCGGGTCCAAACATATGCTATCAAAATCACAAGATGATTGCTGTAATGAAAACGATAAACATCATGACCTGAGTGATGCAATGCACAACCCTTCCCAGCCATACGGTTTTCTCAACAAAACTTGTCTCATTTGTCACGAGATACACACATATCTATTGACATCTCACTCCGAGATTGTTGACTCTTGAAATAGTGGCAATCTGCTCCAGCCTCCGAGTACTAAAACCAAAAAATAGCACTAATCAGTCTAAAGCCAAGAGATCAATCAAATCTCGTAAGGACAGCATTCCTTTTCAGAACACTTGTTGAACATACATCAGTTCACAAGCTGTTATCAAAAGTCCTATGCATATCATTGTGAAATTTGCCAGAACATTCAGAGTGATACACTTTAGTATTCAACAATGACGAATGGAAATCCTCAAGTGTCATCATCAAACACACTGCGGTAGGGTGACTTGCGAGATTCTATATGAATCAAACTTTGCCAACTGGATATCATTTGGTCCAGTAACTGAATTGACGGTTGATAATTTTGATAAAAACATAGACACTCTCGATGTTGTTACAAAATCTCCTTAACGAGTGACACTCGATTGAATTTTCAAATCTATTTCCTCGTTTAACACTAACATAAACTTGCAGATCACACGGTGGAAACGACAACCTCAATCCCATTCAAAGCTGCAATCTCGAAGACATACTATCTAGAAAGCTCAAGATTATCAAACCGTTGGGTTAGAACCGGTTAGGTGGGTTTGAAAAATTATTTTGGGAATTTTGGGGTTGTCTCCACCTAAGGTTTAGGTGACTTTTCCATGACGGATTATAGGTGTCACCAAAATTGTTTTGCTCAGGCTTAAAAGTATACCACTTACCTCCCGTTTCATCGGTACGCGAGGATGCGTATTCAAAAAAGGCTTGTTCGGGATCTTTCATGCAATACTTAGTGTTGTGGGGACCACTGCAGATCTAACACGAGGTAGTAATTTTGTTCACTTGAGTAGGTTGCGTTGGCGCAAGATGAGCTTTGTTAGCCTCAATTTATTGAGTCGAACAAGGAAGCTCGGTCACTCTACGATGGAGCTTCGGTCTTTAATTAGTTAATGTTGTAACAGGATAATATCGGGAATCGGGCTCGATAGTTAATCTAATATTGTATATGTTTCGGGTTTAATTCCCAAACAAAACCCGAGCCCGGGTCCTAGTTATATATCCCGCGCGTCACATTAAATGTGTAGGGGTATATATATATATTTAGATATTTTCTAAAATATCTAAATATATATATAGATATTTTCATATGAAAATAACAAGTTTTTCATTTTCTAATAAATCTTTTTTCTTATTCTAAATTTTTTTTTTTCTTATTCTCTCTCAACTCTCTCTCATCTCTCTCTCTCTACATCTCTTTCTCTTTTCTAGTTTCGTGATTGAATCGTGTTGTGATTTATGAAGTGAAGCATTAAATCGGAACCTACAGTAAATCGGAACCTACAAGGGTGGATAGCGTGGTTTTTTTTGGTGTGGTAAGCATATTGAATTCGGCAGCTAGGTTGCTTCATCACTAAGGAATAAATATTTTTTCGTGGCTCAGTTCGTTGTTGGAAAATCTCTCGGCTTCATTGGGTAATACTCGGGTGAAAAGAAGAGAAGAACGAAAAAGTGGTAAAACGTCACGATCGAACGAGTGAAAACTAGAACAACCGAACGAGCGGAAAAAGTTGTAACGATCGAACGAGTGGAAAATCGTTTGGATCGAACGAGTGCAAAAACGTTTGGATCGAACGAGTGACAAATCGCAAGGATCGAACGAGCGGAAAAACTCGAACAAGCGGATTCGATTTACGAATTTGCGAGTCGAAACACGGATGCGGATCGAACGAGCGATCGAACGAGCGGATCGAACGAGCGATCGAACGAGCGGATCGAACGAGTGGATCGAACGAGCGGATCGAACGAGCGAAAATTTATCAAGGATCGAACGAGCAAATTTTTTTTGGACCGAACGAATTTTTTTTTGAAAACTTGTGTGACGAAAAGGGTTTCAGTAAAACAGCCATAACTTTTGATCCGTAAGTCTGTTTTAGGCCCGTGACCTCTCAAATCGAAGAGAAAAATGAGACGGATCACGCTGTAACCACCCTTTAACAGGTTAAGGATTTTTCGAAGCCCAAAAAGCTTGTTTTCTATGATTTATTGACATTTTTCAGTTTTTTCTGGAATTTTTGGCCGCTGATTCCGCATCAAATCATTCACGGTTTTCTATTGATTCTGTAAAATCCCGTTAATTCATTTATCGGTTTTAATCATAGACGTGTAAAAATCCGGCGTGAACGGATTGTTACAAAACACAACTTCAATCACAATAATCACTTAAGTTCCAACAAAATCAATCCCACTTCATAACTCTAACTTAATCAATTCATTCATGTGTCTACTCTAGTTAACACATTTCAACAGAAATTTCAGTTGTAAGCAAAAATACGATGAGTCACTCACAAAAGAGTCTGTTAACAGATCACAATTTGAAGATCAACTCCAAAAGAGATAACTAAGGTTATTTCGGGAATTTAAAGGTTTAAGGAAGGAAAAGACATTGACACGATGATTGAACAATGGCACAAACAAATATAGTTTTTAAATGAACTTCTTTATTATCGCAATCAGTCAATTAGGACCTTTCACTTGTTAGCACCCAATGCGCAACGTATCATGGTAGATTCAACCTTTTGCTAATCCAAAGTAACCTCAATGAAAGCTCAATCTGATGGTAAGCCTCGTTTGTATGAGATCCATATGATACTTCTGGATCCTGCAAACAGATTTTTGCCCTCGTTGGGGAAGAGACAGTGACTCTGAAAAGGAGAGTAATCTAAATTGGATAAAGAACAGTGAAACCATATAATTACACATATCATAAACGGGTCTTATGAAACTTTCAAACCACCATCCAAAGCATATCTTGATCAGTTGGATCGCGCTAAAGAAGTTAGGAAGACAATGTGGAGAAAAACGTTTGTTAGGACAAAGCCAAACATTGCTAAAAACCTGGCCTTTCTACCCATTTCTAAATCCATTAGTAAAAAGTAGTCAATCATTTATAAACGAAATGACAAACAACTTCAATCATTTTTTAAACAACTTGTCAACTAGCTTGGTCTAATCATACTTTTAGTGTTTTCCTACCCAATGCTAAAAGACTATGAATGTTTTTGATCAAAACCATATTAATGCCTCTTTCAGACAAAACTATACTAGACAGTCATTGTTTTGTTCATGAACTAAAAAGAGAAATGAATGACGATTTGGAGTACGTTAATTCCCTTGAAAAGGAGCTTGACGAACTTGAATCAGAAAAGGCTGATTTTTCAAACATATATGATCTACTTCTCGAAGAGTGTGTGTCTAAAGATGTTACATGTTCATATTTGCATTCTCTGTCTGATTTAAATGCTAATACTGAATTGCAATGCTTATATCTTCATAAAGTCAAAGAATGTGAATGTCTTGCACTAAAGCTTTCGAAACAAACTGAATCTGTTAACAAAGAAGTTCATAATAATTTGTTAAAAAGTTTTTCTAAACTTGAAAAACACTCGATTTCTCTTGAACTTTCTTTACAACATTGTAAAGAACAGATGAAAAACAACCCAGTTTGCAAAGAAAATGCTTCAAATGTATTTCGAAAAGAACGTGAACAATATCATGAAATACAAGATTTGAAAGCTCAAATGCAAGACAAGAACATGGTGATAAATGAGTTAAAGAAACTCATTCTGGTAACAAAAGGAAAGTCTGTAGAAACTCAGTTTGATAAACCATCTGTTGTTCGACAAACCAAATGCTCAACGGATTCCCAAAACCATCAGTTTTAGGAAAACCGACTCCTTTTTCAAATTCTCCTGAAATGAGAAAGTTTCAAAACTAAAACAGTCGGTTAATAAATTAATGTGTCGGGATGGTTTATTTATAACAGTCACTCAACAGAGTTTGCCTCAGAAAAGAAATCCCAAGCAGGTTTGAAACACAAAAATGTGCTATAAACAGGAATGTTTAGAATTGCACTCCACAACAAACACAACACAGAAACACCACAGTTGCCTCATACTTCTAGAATACTAATCCTCTCATGTTTAAATCTTTCAGGGAGTTAATTTCACAAGTACTTAGTGTTAGTGACCACAGTTAAGTGCTATCAAGTTGAAAATAAGGTCGTGCCAAACAATAGGTCATGTGTAGTTTCTAAGAAAGGAAGGTAGAAGACCATCATAGGATTTTAGTATTTCTAAGAAAACAATAGTCTGTAACTGCGTCTTATGTTATGACAGTTCAAACTCCAGAAACTTCGATGCAAATGCTGTTTGATGCAGAATGTGGACTACTTGTGTGTTTAATTCTAATCTTGATGCTTGTGTTTCTCGATACTTGAAAGATGTGAAGGCTAGATAACTAAGAAGCCTAAGTAGTGCCTATAGTGCTAGTTAAAAACCAAGAGAAAAGCAAACAATCTGTTTGCAACATCCCATAAGAAAACCGTTGCATCAGATACCACTATCAGAAATCCAAAGAAGAGTTACATAAGAAGTTGTTGAGAATACAATCAGGAATGGGAATGGTGGATAGATAAGAGATTTCCATCAGTTTTTATTACATGGACACAAAGACGCTTAGGACCAAAAAGATATGATGACTAGTATTAGGAAGATATTGATATCAACAAGAATTAGTCCCACATAGACATAGTCTCTAGTTAACTAATGTCTGAAGATATACTAATTCCTTAGGATTCCAATTTGTCCTATGTTCCATCGTCATCTAATCTCTCTTGAAGATTTGTACAACTTATATGTCTTGAAGATATCAAATTCCTTAGGATCCAATTTGTCCAATGTTCCATCGTCCTCTAACTCTCTTGCAGATTGTACAACTCATCCTATTCATTGTTGACTCTGGATGCACAATGTCAAATGACGTTTGAACACATCAGTTCAAGCCTCGGTCATCAATGTTCAAATGACGTTTGAACACAACAGTTCAGACCTCGGTCCACAATGTCAAATGGTGTCTGCTGAAAATAACACTTCAGGCCCCGTTCCTCAATGTTCAAAAGACGTTTGATCGCAGCAGATCAAGCCTCGGTCTTCATGTCAATGATGTCTGTTCACATCAGTTCAGGCCTCGTTCTTCATCAAATGACTTCTGATCATAACCGTTCAGAACTCGGAATTCAAGACCACAGCAATGAACCGTCAAGTTCAAAGCTGGTTCCAAAAGTTGTTCCTTAAGCAATCAAGACAGCTACATCACGACAAGAGTTGGAATTACTATTCCACCATCATATAGCAATGCTGAGGACAACAGGTAAATAAATACAAAATCAGAAAATCAGAAAATTTCCAAAAAGATTCTTCTCGACATGTCTCTTGGAATCGATAACATTTACGTGCTTAGAAATGTCGATTAACATTGACACGGGTGTGTAAATGAAGTTCGAGCGAGAGTTGCAAATAGTTTCAAAACATGTCATTTCTAATTTTCTAAATGGCTTATGTGCAAATGTCAGTACATAACCCGGACTTCAAATAAAGGAAGGTTTATAACTTATCCTCCCAACGAGAAAATTAACGTTTCTCGGTCTTGAGCTGTTCTTACAAGACATTCAATGTTTTTAGCTCAAGAAAAAGGATAGTGTACGTTTCAGTGCGCTTACCCTTACCGTTAGAAGAGAAGTCCTCTAACATCTGGTTTTTCAAAAAGTTGAACACAATTTTTCAAGAATTTCTCGATGACAATTCATAATCTTTCAAAATTGTGTGTTCAACACTCCACTACAATGTTTTCAAAGACAACAATTTTTCAATTGGTCCTTTTTTTGAGGGGGAGTTTTTCGATTAACAAATGTTTTTAATGTTCTTGGTTACTATCAACAACGTCCAATTATTGTAATCAATAAATATCAAAATGTTCCAAACCATTTATGCTGGACCATATTTTCTCCCACAGCTTTTTCAAGACATATTTAATCGGCAAGGTATTTCGAAAACTAATGTTTATCTTTTAAAATAAGGGAGAAAATGTATTTAAAATATGATCTAAATTAAATCAATGTGCTCGAGAAAAGGTTTTTGGTTCGATTCTTATACCCAACAACATCTTAATTTCTCGAGATTCTGAAGTCATAAGGTGGTTAGGTTAGCATTCAAATCCTATGATCCAACCAGAAACCGGAGGATCTTACCCAAGGTAATCCAATGTTAGAAATAGCAGTACTTAGGTATGAGTGGAGATGTATGTTTTGGGAATAATGCAGGACTAAGATTGTGTTATTAAATGGAACATTCACAACATGGTGTTTGTAATGATGTCTGGTAGCTATTGAAAGGCTGTTGAATGAATTAAAAAGAAATGTATGGAAAAAGGGTCTAAAAAAAAAAGAAGCACTCACAAAATTAAGGCAGAAACCGGGGTCAATGACATATGCTGTCAGAATCACAGTTGATTGCTGACATTAAAAACGGACCAATCATGGACACAGTGATGCAATGACATCACTTCACAGCACTTCAGGTTTCTCTCGACAGAAACTTGTCCTCAGTTTGTCACAGGAGATACCACACGTTATCTTATTGACATCTCATTCCGAGATCGTTTGATATTGAATAGGTGGCAAATTGCTCAAGCTCGAGTTACTAAAAACCAAAATGCACTAATCGAGTCTAGAGCCAAGAGGATCAAGCATAATCTCGGAAAGGACACATTTCCATTTTCAAAAAATTACATTGTTGTACATCATTTTGGTTCAAAGCTGTTTTCAAGTGTACTACGCGATTTCATTGTGTTAATTTCGCCAGAGACATTCAGGTGATACTCTTTAGTATTAACAATGACGAATGGAAAATACTTCAGTGTCTTCTTCAAACAGGGCACTGCGGTAGTGACTTGCGGAGTTCTATTGAATCAAACTTGTGACAACTGTGACAACTGGATATCGATTTGGTCCAGTAAATGAATTGACGGTTGATGAATTTTGATAAAAACATGACACTCTCGATGTGTTACAAAAACTCTTTAACGAGTGACACGTCGATTGATTTTCAAATCAATTTTCTCGTTTATCACTAACATAAACCTGCAGGTCAAACGGTGGTAACGGCAACCTCAATCCCATTCAAATGCTCAATCTACGAAGACATACTATCTAGAAAGCTCAAGATCAAAAGACAAAGACTTCCGCTAACTCTGATTTGAAGCTTTCAAGATAATGAAAAAGTATGAGCATGTTGGTCAAAGACATAAGATCGCAAGATGGCAAAGACGATAAAGACAATGACAAAGGCTCAAAGTCAAGATCATAAAGCATGAAGGAACAAGCTTACAACAAACAACGAAGACAAAGACCAAGAACACTCGAGCTTAAACGACAAAAGCAATCTCACTGATCTCATGAAGGAGTGTCATCAATGAACTCACTTCGGGGGAGATTGTTAGCCTCAATTTTATTGAGTCAATAAAGGAAGCTCGTTCCCGTGTTCAAGACCTCACTTCGGGGGAGATTGTTAGCCTCAATTTATTGAGTCGAACAAGGAAGCTCGGTCACTCTACGATGGAGCTTCGGTCTTTAATTAGTTAATGTTGTAATTAAATATTATCGGGAATCGGGCTCGATAGATAATCTAATATTGTATATGTTTCGGGTTTAATTCCCAAACAAAACCCGAGCCCGGGTCCTAGTTATATATCCCGCGCGTCACATTAAATGTGTAGGGGTATATATATATTTAGATATTTTCTAAAATATCTAAATATATATATAGATATTTTCATTAGAAAATATCTAGTTTTCATTTTCTAAAAATCTAAAATTCTTTTCATCTCATTTCTCTCTCATCTCTCTCTCTACATTTCGTCTCTCTCTCCTTCTCTTTTCTTGTTTTCGTGTTCGGGTTATGAAGTGAAGTGGTTAATCGGGGTTCCTACAGTATTTATAGTGGAGGAAAGGTTTAAATTAGGACAAATGAACATTCAAAGAATTAAATCCAAGAAATGTTTATGAATTTAGGAAAACAATAGCTAAGTCTAGAGGGTGTTTGGTTAAAAAGAAAAGAAAAATATTGTTTTTCCCCTTAATTAAGGGCCGGTCCCCTTAAAATTAAGGGGGATGCCCTTTATGAATTAAAGGGGCCGCCTACTGGGATTTCCCAAATATTCCAAAATTTGATTTTTCTCAAAATGTTGTGTGTGGGTTTCTGTTTTGGTGGTTAGTTTGCAGCAAGTCCATCCTTTTATGACAATTAAGGTTTTTAGCACATAGCATTTAAGCATTCAACATTCTATATATATATGACGAAGGATCGATACGAGCGTCAAACGAACGGATCTTTCGAACGAGCGACTCTATCGAGCCGATCGAACGAGCGGTTCGAACGAGCGATCGAACGAGAGGATCGAACGAGCAAATTTTTTTTGGACCGAACGAAATTTTTTTAGAAATTTTGTGTGACGAAAAGGGTTTCAGTAAAACTGCCATAACTTTTGATCCGTAAGTCCGTTTCAGGCCCGTCAGCTGTCAAATCGAAGAGAAAAACGAGACGGATCACGATTTGGAACTCCTCATGTTATAATTAGCGATCGAGGTACCCATTTTTGTAATCATCAATTTGCTAAAGTTATGCTTAAGTATGAAGTTACTCATCGTCTTTCTACCGCGTATCATCACAACGAGGACAAGTGGAGGTTTCCAAAATTTGGTTTGAACGTCTTTTAGAACAGGACCATTAGGTGAAAACCGTGCTTCATGGTCTAATAAGTTAGATGATGCACTATGGGCCTTCCGTGCCGCATTTAAGACACCCATTGGGTGCACTCCTTATAAGCTTGTATACGAAAAGGCTTGCCATCTTCCTATCGAACTTGAACACAAGGCCTATTGGGCCTTGAAACATTGTAATTTTGTTCTTAAGACCGCGGGTGATCACCAAAAAGTTCAAATAAATGAATTAAATGAAACTTGGGATCAGCTTACGAGAACTCTAAAATTACAAAGAGAAAACGAGAGTTTCCTACTCCAAGATTAAGAACTGCGTTTTCAACGTTGGTGATCGAGTTCTTCTCTTCAATTCTTGATTAAAGATTTTCTCGGGCACGGCTTAACATCCATTTGGGAGTGCCATTTCCGTTGCTCAAGTTTTCCCTTATGGTGTCGTCGAGTTATCTCAAACCGACGTACCAAATTTGAAGGTGAATGGTCATAGACTTAAGCATTATTTTGGAGGGGACATACCACCGATGGTTGTCCCGGATCTCCAAACTTTCCCCATGGACCACTAAATTTAGGGATCGAGTTAGGCTCGTGACTCGGTTAACAAAATAACAGCACTTACGGGTGGCTAAACCTAGCTTATCCTTAGTAGTAGTATAATTATGAATAAGTGAGGAGGCTCGCCTTTTCCTTTCTCGTATTTCGTGTTTTATGTTTTATGCCCAGGATTGCCCCAGATTATGAAGACTCTCGTGCTCGTGGTTTTATCCATCGTCCACTCGATCTTTAATCCTTAGCATGCTTATGGGAATCCGATATCCTAGATCTTATTGATTTAACGTTTATCTATTAGCATAATTAATAAACGACTTTAGATTTGCGTAGAGATCCCTTAATATTTTGATTATGCCTTGATATTAGTATGGGGGTGACAGTCTCACTTTGAGGACAATGTGTAGTTCTAGTATGAGGGGATCTTTCGATTTGATCTTACTTGCAATTGCCTTGTCTTCACGTAACCCCGTTTTACCACCCAAAATAGCAAAAATAGCTAAAATATGCCAAAATTAAATTTTTTGAATAAGTGTTTTGACACGTAGTATTGTCTTTTTAGGAATAAATTTTGACTTGATCGAGCATGTTGTGATCTAGCTTGCCCCTTAACTTATATAAATTTAAGCTTTTGCTAGACTTTTATACAATAAGCTTTAAAACGCGAATTCTAGCTTGAAAGAGCCAAGAGTTTGCAAGTTTCCATGATAGAATTTAAATATGTTAAGCTTATTTTATTGGACTAAGCATTCGCGGATCTTTTTAGTAAAGATTTTAAATTTGTGAAAAATACAAATGATAAAGTTTTATATAAGTTAGATGCTAAACATAGAGTAGTTGGATCTCTTTCAAGCTCATAGAGGTTAATTGTGGCTTTTTGCTCCCATCAGCTTAATAAACGTTATATAATTGTTGAATAAATAAAGTTACTTTAGGTTTTTGCGATTCTTAGTTTAAATCACTTCGTAGAGATTCCTTCTGGTGAAAGTAAGGTACACATCGAGGTTTTGTCAGTGTTGTGGGGAAATAGGCTACCGATTCCTGACGGCTCGCTACCGTTGTCTAGGTAGTTAAAAGACCACAGGACTTGAAATTTGGCTAATAATAATAAGTTATGTAATAAACCGAAGCCGAAATAAGACCACTACCTCTTGCCGGCTCACAACCGATGTGGTAGTCGTTTAAAGGGTGGAGGTAATAATAATAATAATAAAAACTGTGGGCTGATAAAAGTTTACTGCCTCTTGTCGGCTCACAACCGATGTGGCAGTCTTCTAAATAAGGCACATAGTAATAATCCGAGACTGATAAAAGTTTGTTGCATCTTGCCAGCTCACAACCGATGTTGCAGCCTTCTAAAAGGTCGAGGAATTCACCGAGGTCGAAATAAGACTCCTGGACCATGGTCGGCTCGCATACCGATGTGGCAGTTGTTTAAAGGACCGAGGTTTAATAATGTTGCAATAATAATAATAAAGCCAAATTTTGACTCCGAGGTTATCTAAAAAGGATAACCCCTAAATCATGTGAAATTAAAACCCTAATGTGAACCTTATTCTCACCATATCGTCTCTTTAGGAATGAATTTCAAATTAATTATGGTTTAAACCGGGTTTACTTTATATGAATAAGACATTAACTTATTTATAATAATAATAATAAAATCTTTAGAGGATCTAGGAATAAGGGAGCGGAAAGTAGCTATGCATTCATAATTAGCATTTACGAGTAGTGTTAGCATCTTAACTTGTATTTAACAATGATTTCATTTTTAAGCTTGGTTTGGGGTGTGTGAAAAATCAAGGACGGTGAATTTATCCTTTTAGCATTTCTTGTTCCATGAAGTTATGACATGTATGAATAATTATAAATGAATAAAAATAGGAAAACGGGGGGCTTGTCAAAACTAGTGATTTCTTAATCCCCTTAGATGAACACTTAGCTACTTTTCGAGGTAATTAGTCTGGTGCTTGCGAATTTAATGATTTTTAAACCTTTTAATGGACCTTTTCTGTTCTTGGTTGATTGTGAGGGGTCATAAGTCAAAAGGAGATAAAATTATTTATTTCCATGTTTGTTTTATTAACTTTGCGTATGGGACCAGCAATGGCTTAGTGTGGGGGATTCTGATGTGTGCTAAATCACACATCGTTTATACCCTATAAAACACTATTAATCGGACTAAAAATGCTAAAATATGGATAATTATCTTGCAAATATGTTTGTTTGGTATTTTTATGTCTTGCAGATAAAAATGATTGAAAACGGAGCAAAAACGGGTATTTACGGGTTCGTCGCGATCAAGAGTGCCTAATATTCAAAATCAAGACAAAGTCGTGAGAAATCTACGAGCATGCCATTGGAAAGAGCATAGAAAAATGAGTGATACAGTGCCCTCAAGTCTTATTGGGCCAGCCCGTGACCCGCTTAACGAGCCAGGCTAGCCCAAACTAACTAAGCCCAACAATTTTAGCCCAAGACAAATTAAATAAACATGATTTTATAAGGTGTAGGTGACGTCAGATGAGGTCAAGGCAGATGTGAGCAAAATAATTCCACCAGGGTCACGTGATGATGCACTATCAAATTATTTGGCGAAAGTTGAAGCTCCACATGGCGGAGCAATGTATAATTTCTCAAACTGCATTTCATTTGTGTAAACAAAATAATCCAACGATGTATGTTTGCTGCGTATGAATGAAGCAATGATAAAGGACGCGTGTAATGATGCTACTGGCTAGATCAATTTTGAATTTCCAAACGATCCGAGGAACCCATTTCTACGCCAATCATTGGCTACTTTATGAAGTAATGATTGGCTAGGAAATTAGTTTTCATACTTTTAGTTTTAAGTTTTTAGCTTATTTTAGTTTTGTAGTAGCTTATTTCTGTTTTTCTGCTTATTGTACTCAACTTATTTCACAAGCTTATTCAGATGATGTAATAAAAATGGTTTAAAGTTTGTTAAAGATCTCGGTTTGCTTATTGTTTACGTATTTGTTCGTTAAACGTTGATTTCGTGTTAGCTTATTCTATAAGCTGTATTTTCGTGCTTATTTTCATAGCTTATTATTATCAAAAGTTCTTAAACGCTTAGAAAATGACTCCTATAAGCCTTAAAAGCTCATTCGAATCATTCTCAATTGTTTTTAAGCACTTTTCAAAACAATAAGCTATAATAAGCTCGAGTATAGCTTATTTCTGTGCTTATATTGTTTTTGTTAAATTAGAAGCTCATATTTTCTGTTAAGATAAGCTTCTAAACAGCTTATTTGGATTTAAGTGAGCTAATATTGTTATATCAAACTTTTGAGAGCTTAAATGCTTATTCAATTTGTCATTTTAGTAGTTTTAATGCTTATAGCTTATTCTAGGTCCTTGTTGCTGTTTTTCGTTTGCTTATTCGAATAGTTGAGTGCTTATTTCATTTGTGTAAAGGCTTATTAGGTATTCTAGTTGTTGATCTCATTATAGCTTATTTTCCTTTAAGCGAATTGTCGTGGTATCTTGTTTAAGTGCTTATCTCAGTTCTAGGCTTCCTTATTTCGAAATTCTATGATGTTTGGCTTAATCTCAATTGTTTAAATAGGTTTAGGTAGAGCTTAATTGGCTAATAGCTTATTTGACTTCAGGATTTAGATTTAATTAAGCTTACTTTTATCAAAATTGATTAAGTACTTTTTCTGTTGGCTTATGGAGATGGTTATCTCGGCTTATTCTGAGTTTTAACTTATTCGCATCTGCTTATTGGTTCTAGCTTATTAGTTTTAGCTTATTCGTGTGCTTTTTACTCGTCCTTATAATCTGTTGCGTTTGGTTTGGAGAAATTAAGATCTGGGCTTTGTATTTGTTAATTGGGCCACGATTTGAACATTTGGTTTGTATTAGTGTAACAAGATTGGGTCACATCTTGTTTGCAAAATTAAATATGGGCCCGAGTTTGAATTTTGGTTCCGATCAACTCACGAGGCGCGGAGCTTAAGGGTTTATTTAGCTAGACCGAATTTGATTATTTGCTTTAGCTAAATAAATCGGGGGGTATTCGTTTATTTGCGGGTCTTCAATTCGGTTCCATTTTCTATCCCTTTTCAATATATTAGTGTAGCTTAGTATAAAAATATTTTGCTTTGCTTATTTGATCATTATGAGTAGCAAGTAGTTTAATTAGTGCTTGTTAAGTGAAATTATGATTTGAGATTTAAGTGTGGATTTGAAAAAGGTTTAATTGATTAATAACTTTGGATTATTTAGATTTGTGGTTTAAATATTTTCAAGGGCAAAATCCGGAAAAAATAGTTAAACTTCACATCTAGTAATTAATATCTTTTTAAGAGGTTTTTGTCAAAATAAGCCAACGTTGTGAGATAATTATCTTTTCTACGAACGTTAATTCGTTAATAAACCTAAATTCACACTTAATGAACTTTTCACATCACTTAGCAAGCATTTGCATTTTAATAATCTATTAGATCATTTTAGTATAATTCTCGTAGCTTAATTGTTTAGTATAATTTTCTTAGTATTAAAGAGTAGTTTTTTTAAAACCAAAAACCTTAAAAGATAATCAAGCATTATTCTTCGAAAACATAATTGTGATTTGTTCAATTCAAACCTCGTTGGGACTTCGACTCCGGAAAGATTGATTATTGTTTGTCCTTAAGCAATTTTCACATCCTACGGGAATTAATATATTATATTACTCGACAAGTCTTTCGGGACGAATCAAAACTATTGTTGTTTATGAGGCAAACCCGTGTAGCTCATGACGTACGTTAGAAAGTCAAGGTGGCAAGGAATACCAACAACAACATAAACAAGAAAAGGTCGTGAGAGCTTACACTGCTAGACCAAATAACAAAATTGGATATGTAGGAAAGTTGCCCTACTACAACAAACGTAAGTTGCGCCACACTGGGCCATGTACTGTGGAGTGCAATAACTACAAGAGAGTTGGCCATATGAGTAGAGATTGTAAGACACCCGTTTCGATAACAACATAGAGGCCGCAGTGGTAAAATAGAAACCAAAAATACCTATTATGAGTGTGGAAAATCAGGACATTTCAAGAGTGATTGACCAAATCTGAATCGTGCGAACCATATATGGAAAGTAAAAGCTCGCGAGAACTCCAAGGTCGTCAAAGATAATGTTGATACTTAAGGAGAGATTTCCTATCGTGCCTAGTAGAACCTAAATAGACTTGGACCGTAACCCCTAAGAGTTGGACACTAGTACTTCCCTGTGAATTTCGTGTAATGAGTGGATGTTTCTAAACCCTCTGTTCATTTTGTGTCATGGCGATTCTGTTAGTTACACCTAAAATTTCTATTGCCTTATGTAAGGTACTCCTCAAATTTATTACCGTCTTACAACCTATTTCACTATTATTTTATAAACCATTCCAGCGTTACCTCATAAACTATTTTATAGACGTTTTATAAACTATTTTACCATCAGTCTACGAACCATTTTGCTGACAACGTACTAACCATTTTACTATCATTCTATAAAGGCATTTTGTTACCATCTTATAAACTGTTACGTCGTCACCCTACAAACCATTTTGCTATCATTAATACAAGACGTTCCACTAGCGCCTTCCAAACCATTTTGCTATTATCTTGTAAACCATTCCATTAGTATTTTATATAAACCGTTTTCCTGTCATCTTATAAACCATTTTTGGTGGGAATCTTATAAACTACTTCATTAACATAAACTGTTTCACCGACGTTTTATAAACTGTTCTAGTGCCGTCTCATAACTACTTTCACAGTCACTTTACAAACTAACTTGTCTTTATCTTTTAACCTATTTTGTTGTCGTTCATAAACTCTTTTGCCATTATTTTATAAACCGTTTTACTAGTATAAACTATTTGGATGATGTCGTATGAACCACACTAGCGTCGTCTTATAAACAGAAATACTGTCGTTTATAAACTACTTTCCGCCAGTCTACGAACCGTTTTGCTAAACAGCTTATTAATCACTTTAATGTCGTCCTATAAACCATTTTGCCATTATCTCATAAATTATTCTACTATCATCTCATAAACCATTTTTGCAATCATTTTTAACAAACTAAATTGTTTTTATCTTTTAACCTATTTCATCGTCGTTTATAAGCTCTTTTGCCATAATTTTATAAACCATTTCGCTAACACCTTATAAACTATTTTCATATCATCCTACAAACCACTTTGTTTTCATCTTATAACCTATTTTACGGTCATTTATAATTATCCTACTATTACCTCATAACTTATCTAGCTATCATCTAATAAACTAATTCATTTTCATCTTATAACCTATTTTACGGTCATTTATAAACTCTTTTGCTAACCCATTACAAACTACTTTGCCGTCATCTTACAAATCATTTCGTTGTCACCTCATGAACTATTTCGTTGTCGTTTATAAACTATTCCGCTGTCAATTTACGAACTATGTCGTTGTCATCTTATGAACTACTTCGTGTCTTTTATAAACCATTACGTTGCCACTTTATGAACCATTGGGTTGTCAGCTCGTAAACTATTCGATACCATATTTTAAAACCCCTTACTGTTACATCATAAACTGTCACGTAATTTCCTCGAAAGCTATTTTGCTATTGCAACATATCATGTTTTCTGCTATGTTACACAAAAAAAATCTCTGGTGTCGTTACATATAAACTACCTTGTTTTCATTTTTACAAACCGTTTTGCTACCTTATAAACTGTACCGTTCATACCATATAAGATTTTTAAACATAACACCAGTTTGACGAAATGAGCATATCATCGTTAGTTCCTAAATTATGCATAGCCTGATCACCTATGTATAATTCAGGAAGGACCATGCTATGCTGGGAGTAGTCACCATAAAATTTTTGTCAATTTACCTTTACTTTCCATTTTTATTTTCTTTCTTTTCTCTACATTGTCAACGGGATTATATTGTACTCGTGTTTTATTAATATTTTACGTGCGTATTCGTGAGTCGTGTTGGTCATGTGTACTCGTGTTTGTAAGCGCCAAAACTAAGTAACCCTATCACATAGAGACACCACACCCTTAGCCGAGAGACCGAATCACGCTCCTTGTAGTCACGATAATTATGGATTTTAGAAACTTAGAACGTAACAGACTTATCACTCTAATTGGATTATAACCAATAGAACTAGAAGATTTCCTTCAATTAACTTACCTAATAGTGAGTTAGAATCACGTAAATTATGAGATTCACGTACCGACAAAACTTCTAATGGACCTGAAGTTGAAGCAAAGGACGAAATTATTATAAGTACATGAAACCTAGTTGATAGAAGCCTCACCTCCGCTAAGATTAGCCCTTTAAGTGACATCGTCTCATCTACTGTAGACACTAGGTACTCTGTTGAGTTAGCCGACGGAAAGATTACAGAAGTTGATACCAACGTTTGAGGTTGTGTACTGAATATTCTGAATCATCTATTCAAAATAGACTTAATGCCCGTAGGACTTGGTAGTGTCGACATTGTCATCGGTATAGGTTGGTTGAGAAAGTACCACGCCATGAGAAATTGTGAAGAAAGATCGTTCGTATCCCCTTAGGTGATGAAACCTTAACGATTAGAAACAATAGGAGTAATGGATATGCATCGTTAGTTGCTGGTAAGTAGAGTTGTTTGATAGGATTTGTATGTTGGAGCGGGATAACTTGAGACTCGGAGGCATGTTATATGTTGAGAGAAAGAGAGTTGACCATCTCCAGCGTACTATGTCGTATACTCAAAAGGATTTGTAAGATCAAGTTCCTCATCCTGGGGAGCTCCGATATTGTTCGTCAAAAAGAAGGATGGATCCTTCAGGATGTACACCGACAATCAAGAATTGAACAAGCTAACCGTGAAGAATCGTTATCATTACCTAGTATAGATGATCTTTTCGATCAACTATGAGGATCTAGCGTTTACTCGAAAATCGACCTAAGGACTAGTTACCACTAATTAGAGTTCGAGAAAAGGATATTCTAAGACTGCATTTAGGACCTGTTATGAACAATTCAAGTTTCAGGTCATGCCATCAACACACTAGGGGTATTCATGGATCTCATGAATCGAGTGTGCAAACCACACTTAGATAAGTTTTAATAGTATTCATCGATGATATCTCGATTTGCTCAAGCAGAAACAAGGAGTACGAGGAATACCTTAGGCTTATCTTGGGATTGCTTAAGAATAAGGAATTGTACGGAAAGAGAAGAACCTGTTTTTATACACAAGATCTTTTTTTAAAGATATGGATCAAGATTCAGCACACATGGTGACTGCATCCAAAGTTTCCATGCTCAAACCTGATGAGTATGAGATCTGGAGGATGAGTATTGAACAATATATCCAGATGATAGACTATGCACTGTGGGAAGTCATAGAGAATGGTGCAACCTTGCCAAAAACAACAACTGTGGAAGGTGTTGTGATAGTGATGCCTATTACAACTGCTAAAGAAAAGGCTCAGAGAAGATTAGAGGTGAAAGCTAGAAGTACTTTAATGATGGGCATTCCCAATGAACATCAGTTAAAGTTTAAACTCCTATAAAGGAAGCTAACAAAGTTGCTCGGAACTTGTGAAAAGAGATTTGGTGGGAATGCAGCTACAAGAAAGACTCAAAGGAATCTCTTAAAGCAGCAATATGAAAACTTCACTGCTCCAAGCTCAGAGATGCTTGATCAAACTTTTGATAAGCTTCAAAAGCTTGTGAGTCAGTTGGAGCTTTTGGATGAAAAGCAGTTCACAAGAAGAATTATTCAAAAGTTATTAAGAAGTTTACCACCTGAGAGTGGAACCACTCAGTGCTGTTGTGTAGAGGCATAAAGGCAGATTTGAATACAATGAGCATGGATGATCTCTAAACAACCTCAAGGTGTATGAACCAAAAGTTAAAGGGATGTCTAGCTCAAGTTCAAGCACACAGAACATTGCTTTTTTTTGTGACCTCGTTCAAATACCAACACTAGCAGCAGCAAATGACGCAGATAATGACTGCTCATAGGAATTTCTACTGCTAGCACTCAAGTTAATGCGCTAACTCTACAAAAACTGATAACATGAGTGATGCTGTTAATTTATGCATATCTTTGCTAGTCCAACCAAATAGTCCTCCAACTTGTATAATAGAGGACTTGCAACAAATCCATCCAGATGACCCATTGAAGAGATGGATTTGAGATGGCAAATGGCTATGTTGACTATGAGGGCCAGAAGGTTTTTGAAGAATACAGGAGGAAAGCTTACTGTATAATGGCAATGAGAACTATTGTTTTGATAAGTCCAAAGTGGAGTGCTACAATTGCCACAAGAGGGGACATTTTGCTAAAGAAGTGCAGAGCTCCAAGAAATCAAGACAACAAGAACAAGGAAATCTCAAGAAGGAGTGTGCCTGTGGAAACATCTACTTCCACAGCTTTGTTTCATGTGATTGACTAGTAATAAGACTGAGTGATCAGGCAGAGGAAGGGCCCTAATAAATGCACTACATGGCTTTCTTATCGTTTAAATTCTGACTCAGAAGGTATCTAATGATTCTATATGATCAAAATCTTGTTTGAAAACTATTGAAAATCTTAAATCTCAAAATGATCAACTATTAAAAGATTTAAAGAAATATGAGTTAATGGTTAAATTAGTTTATAAGACAGGTTTAAAGTCTGTGGAAGAAAAACTTAAAGTCTATAAAGCAAATAAGTCTATTTATCCACAAGACATTAATGGATTAAAAATTGAAATTTACATAGGAGAAATAACTATTAGAGAGCTTAGGAAAAAGCTTGACATAGTTCAAAAAGAAATAGATGGCATTCAACTTAATGCAGAAAATTTGAACATGCATCTAAAAGTTTAAACAAGCTCATAGAGTGTCAGATAGTTGACAATTGCCAAGAATGGTTTAAGGTATAAAAAATATAATGCAGTTCCCACCTCCTACCCAAAGTAAAATTTTCATGCCTACCAACACCCTGACTTGTATTTATTGTTTAGATAAGTATTGTTAATAAGTCTGTTGTATGAGAACAGTAAAGTTATGTCTAGTAAAGAAGAGCCTAAGGTAGTTAGAAAGAATGACGATGCCTTATATGTATTGAAGAATGATTTAGATTATAGGGAAAAGGAATGTGTCTCAGCCATAAAATTAAAAAGAAAACAGTTAGGCCTAGATTGTTAAAAAGAAACATGTCAAATCGAAACAACAACAAAAAACTACTAGAAAACTGTTAAACAAGTTTGAGCAACATAGACAAAACACTCACAGTACCAAAGCACATCAAAGAAAATGGGAACAAATATGATGTCTCAAAACTAGGAACAATTTTGAGATGTGTAATAAAGGCTTGTTATGTGTAGGAAGCTTTGATCATTTTTGGCAAGTTGATTGCAATTACCATAAAAACTAGTTTCAAAATCATAGGATGGTAAAACTGTTGGAACAATGTTCACAGGGTGAATCATCAAAACTTTGCTAAAATACGACTCACCCCTGTGCTAAAAAGGAACTTGGTTCCAAGAGTAGAACACTAATGAAAGTCTCTTTTAGTAACATTAATACTGCTGTTAGAATAAAAATATTTTAAAAACACCAGTATTGGTTTTAATAATGCAAGACCAAGTCAATTGCTGTTCACTCAGAAAAACAATAGTGAATGCAGCTAGACCAAAGTCATATCTTTCTAAAACATCACATTCAACTGTTAAGAGGCCCATTCATAAGAACACAACATTTAAAAACAGTATTATTAATCAAAGGGTTAATACTGTTAGGGGTAAAAAATTAATACTGCTAAGGCCCAAAAGCAGTAGTTTAATGCTGTTAAGGGATATAAATTTTAATGTTTTAAGGCCTCCCCCAAACTTTTTTTGTTTTGGGGTTTTTTGGAAACCAAAACATAAAGTTTTAGACCATGTTTCTAAACACAGCAGTGCATCAATCACCCTAAAAAGGTTTGATTATGTTGATGCACAAGGCAGATCCAAGTTAGTGATGGCTTGGGATCCCCCAAAAAATTGATTTTCTTACCTAATATGCAGGGCAACCGATAAATGGATTTAACAGGATCAAGGAGTAATTGATAGTGGATGCTCACAGGCACATGGCATAGAACATGTCCTATCTTACAGACTATGAAAAGATAGATGGAGGATATGTTGCTTTTGGAGGGAACCCAAAGGAGGGAAAATCACAGGAAAAAAGGTACCATTAAAACTGGTAATCTAGATTTTGAAAATGTGTATTTTGTAAGAGAATTAAAGTTTAATCTCTTTAGAGTCTCACAAATTGTGGTTGATAAAAAAAATAGTGTTCTTATTTTATGACAATAGAATTGTTTTATCTCTAAACATTAAGTTAATTGATGTAAGTCAAGTTTTTACATAAAGTTCACTAGAAAGAACAAATATGTATAGCTAATTTAAAAAACAATAAGATTCCTAAAGAAGTTTAACTTGCTTTTTTGCAAAAGCCACATCTATAACTACACTTTGGCATAGAAGGTTAGGTAACTAATTTTAAAACCATGAATAAAATGGTTAAAGAAATCTTGTAAGAGGTTTACCTTCCAACTTTTTTGAAAATGATCCAAACTGAGATAGCTTGTCAAAGGGAAAGCCAGCACAGAGCCTCTTGTAATCCAAAACAGAGAACTCAATCATCTTCCTTTACATTGTATACAAATAGAGTTTATTTGGTCTAACATTATGTAAAAATCCTTATGAAGAAAATGTATTTGCCTAGTTGACATAAGTGATTACAGTAGGTTTACATGGATTTTTCTTTCTAGCTATTAAGGATGAGACTAAGTAGGCATTCTTGCCTTTAAACTGGGATAGAAATCTAGTAAGATCACAATGTAAAGTTATTAAGATGTGATAAAGAACGAATTCAAAAACAGAGAAATGAATCAGTTTTGTGAAATAAAGGGTATTTTGAGACAATTTAGTATAGCTAGAACTCCTCTCGAACAAATAAGTTAGATATAGAGGAAAGGATAGGACACTAATTGAGGTTGCTAGGACTATCAGCTGATTCCTAAGTTGTCAACAACATTTGGGCAGAAGCAGTTAATATGCTTGCCGTCATTTTGCAAAATAAGAGTGTTAGTAGCTAAGCCTTATAATAAGACCCCATATGAACATTTTCATGGTAGAACAACCAACTTTAATTTTATGAGAACATCTGGGTGCCCTGTTATAATATCCACAATACCAAAGATCATTTAGCAAATTTGAAGGATAGGCTGATAGAAGTTATCTTTGTTTGGATACTCTTAGAAAAGTAAAGACATATAGAGTATTCAATATTAGAACAAAGACCCCAGTGGAAGAACTTGCATAATAGGTGTTAGTGAGAGTACACCTAATGTTGTAGGATATGAGAACAGATTAGGCTATTTGATAAAGGCTGCACAGACCATTGTGCAACTCACAATGTCTGACATATAATTGAGACCATTGTGCAACCCACAATGTCTTAAGAAACGCTCCGGGCACTTAATGCAACACGTAATGAAAGCATATAAGCAAGTAGCGTGTATGCACTTTGAAAATGTTTGTTGTGATGCAATTATTTGTGAAAACGGTTATAGTCTAGGGTAAAATATGCAACCTAGTTCTCTATAACCATTGCTCTGATACCAATCTGTAACACCCCCAAAAATCACTTACAGCGCAGCGGAATACCAAATGGGGTGTTACTTCGTAATACACAGCAATAGATACAAGAGAACGACCTCTAGGTGTCGTTTGAATAATAACATTTGTTGATTCAATAAAAATCTGAATTTAATAATACATTTGTCCCATAATTTGCATCACAATGAAAAGCTTGAATGTAAAGACTCCAATGCACATCAAATAGTCCAAGCATCTAATCCACCTGAGAAAAACATGCTTACAAGTGTCAACATTAAAGTTGGTGAGTTCATAGATTAGTTTAAATATAAATGTAATCCACTGTATATCACAGTACTATGTAAAAATCTCAAAGATTTATAAAGAATGCACAACACATTTTTATGTCACCATAAGTACCAAATCTTATCCCAAAGATTTTATAAAGAATGCATAATACATTTTATGAACAAATATGAGTCACTATATAAATTCTGTGACATTTCCCGCACTATACAAATTTCCGTGCCTGCACTATATAAACTTCGTGCCATGTTGGGGAGGCCCGTAGGTCCCAACGATATAATCCGACATGTTATAACGTTCGTTCCCAGTGATTGCTAGTCACCCGAACGGGGGTTGTCAATCCCGAATAGATCTATAATGTTCGTTTACCAAGTGATCGCTAATCACCCGAACAGGGATCCACATCCGAATAGATCTATTTCATAACATTCGCGCTCACCCTCCAAGTGATTTACAGTTCATGACGCTGTGACGTAGACTTGTATGTACCCTAATTTTGGGCAGTGATACAATTACTTGCGTATATATACTCCCGTTACCGGTGTCCCCTCCAAGAACACCCGGGCAGTAATGTAAAAATATGTACTCCCGTTACCTGTGTCCCCTCCAAGAACACCCGGGCAATAATTTTTATTGTTATCAATTCAATCAGCCTAAGCTAATCTGTAATCATTTCAAATGTAAAGTATGCATTTGTGACCAAAAATGAAGTCAAATAATGTATCCCATAGCGAACTATGCAAATAAGTATGTAAACCAATTCGTAAACAATCCTGTAAATGCATTTGTAAACAAGCATGTTCTCACCCCAAATATATGTAAAACCAGTAAAACATGGGGCTATAAACTCACAAAATCCTTTAAAACAATCGCATTGTTATAAGATAACCAAATATAAGATTTTGTAGACAAGCATGTATCCCCCTCGCGGGTTATAAAACATTCAAAAGATTGAAAAGCGAGGTTATGAACTCACATTGATTAAAGACCACGATCAATTAATCCAATTAAATCACAACTGAATCTGCAACGATCTCGACCACGACCTATAATTATGTCGTTCGATTATAATACACGTACTAAATATGATCAACGATGCGTACATCGTTACCACGAAATCATACATATTTTTATATGTATGCAGTCATATATACATGTGATGAGAAATCCACTTGCGCGTCTTTAAACCTTAACCCTGAGTATATTTTGAATATATACTATTTTCTGTCCAATATAACTTATCTCTAATATCTAAAGCTGATAAGCCTCGCGGCAAAGTAAAATGCCATTACGAACAACTTTCGTGTTTCGCCGGAAGGCTGAAACGGACTCGAAAGTGATCAAATCATTTAATTAATAAATCTGTCATTTTTAATATTTATTAAAAATAACCTATTTTATAACTAAAGTGTATATTCTGATTTCGATCCAGTTTCTTCGTTATTGGGAGTTAGAAGTCCCGTTTTATGTCTAAACGTCCGTCAAAATATAATTTGTTATATTTTGTAAATCAAAATATAATTTATCAACATCTCGATTCCCGAATCTTATGTTTCGATTTTTGATATTTATTATTCGGTATAAAAGGTGTCAAGGTCCATTTTTGGTCCAACTCTCGTCTCAAATATGTCCAATATCACTTATACATTAATATCAGTCCCGTTTTAATATTTATATTGTATTTTACTTAGACCGCGCAAGTTATACCGGATTTATCACATATATATAAATCGATTAAATGAAACAATTTATATATTTTCGCGTTAAACAAACTCACTTTATTTCGGTGTCAACACACTCAAACGCACGCACCCCGGCTTTCGCAGCCAAACCCAACAGCCCCCGGCTGTTTAAACCAAACAAACCAAACACGCCCTTTTCTCGGCTATTTCCCAGCTGTCCCCGCAATTAAACTCACGCACCCGACCCGGACAGCCAAACGCACCCTTGTGCGTGGCTGTTAAGCCAAAGGCACCCTTATTCGGTGAATACCACCAGAACCAAACGCCCCTTTTTGGCGGGCTGTTCTTACCACAAACCAACCCTTTTTCCCCGGCTGTTTGGCAGCCTACCAACCGCACCCTTGTGGTTGTCAAGACTCAAAACAAACACCCCCTTGGTGTAACCCCAACCTGACGCACCCTTCTTTGGGTCTACTCGAACCCACAACCCGGCTGTCCTCACAAACAAACACCCCTAGCTGCTAAACCCGACCCGACCCCCCGGCTGTTTATAACCATAAACCCAAACTCACCTTATAGGTGGTGCAAAACACGAACCAACACGAACACCCCTCTCCCCGGCTGCCACCCAACCAAACATGCCCCTCGGGCTGTTTTTGATATATCAAACCCAACGCACCCTTGCCGGCTGACCCCGCTGTCAAACCCGACATAACCAAACACTCGGACCAAACGCACCCTATTCGGCTGTGGTCCTAACCAACGCACCCCGTCGCGTGGTGGTCACAGCCAAACGCACCCTACGGCTGTGAACCCACAACCCGGTGCACCCTTGTGGTTTATACTCCCAACCCAAACAAACCCGACACCCCCCCCTGCTGCTGACCCGCGACCCAACACACCCTTATTAGTGAAACAATAAACCAAACACCCCTCTTTCTTGCAACAAAACCAAACGACCCTTCGGGTGGTGGTTGTGATATGATGATGGTGGTGATGGGTTGCGGCTGTGGTGAGGTGGAATGGTGGTGGTGCGGCGCGTGAGAGAGAGTGGTAGTGGGGATCGAGTACATCGGGTTGTGGGGAGTCTTTTTGGTCTTCGCCGGATATGTCCGCCGGAAAACTTTTCCGGCGGCGGCGCAAGGTGGCCGGCGGTGGTGGGGGTTCACCGGAGAAGAGAGTGGGAGAGAAAAGAGTATGTAATTAAAAAAAAATGTGTGTGTGTATATTAAGATGGAAATGAAAAGGTGTATAAGATTTTTATATATATATAAATTTAAAATGAAAAGTTATAATAGTTGGGGGGTTAAAAGTGTAACATTTTTGTTATACTTTTATAAATATCGGTTCGGGACTCATTTGAGCGACTTAACAAATGATTCAAATCTCGAAACTTGCGCCATTGTTTTTAAAATCATTTTTCCGATAAAAATGAGTATTTATTTGATAATATTTCAGAAATATTTTATAACATTAAATAAAATATCTGTTATTCATTTTGTGAACCGGTTTCGCTCCGTCTGAAATAAAAATGGATTTCAACTCGAATAATCGCGTTTTCTAAAACGCTTTTAATTAAAAGTGATGAATAATTTATTTAATATTTTTATTAAATAAATACTGATAACTAAAACAAATTTAATTGTTTTTGTGTGTCCGCGTTGTATATTGTTCGTAATAATTTTGTGGTGCTGTTTCAGCACCTTTTGGCTCGTTTTCCAGGTTCTCGGCAAAACTGAACAGTTGTCAGAATTCATTCCACATACATCGCTTTAGAGTCAGAGTCGTGAAAACGTTGATTTAGATGATCGTTCTTATAGTACAAGCAGACCCTAAAAGTCAAAGGTTGACATCGTATATACTAAATTCGAAAATTCGCGGATGTTACGTACCTACCCCATAAAGAAATCTCGTCCGAGATTAAACTTCGTGTTATCGATTGTGTGACCGAGGAAAAGGTTTAAAATTGATAAACCGTTATCTAAGCATGACGATGTCTACGCTTTCTTCAGCAACGATTAGTTGTTTCGACACTTCTCAACATACCAAAGTTTGGCTATGTTGACCAGGCATATATAATCCATCAAGGTAGATATTTTAGAAAATTATCTGTCACAAGTTTTTTGGATTGATATTAACACCACTGGTATCGCTCTTACTCGAACATCCCGCTTACTCAGACCACAATATTGTCTGCTTTGCCCGCATGCTTTCGCGAGTCAACGGTTGATTGCGCTTTCGTTAATTGTTTCGAGCATGTAAAAATTCTTCGACATATCTCGCTATTATCTTATGATCTTTAAAATATCCATAATTTTATGAGCCGTGTCATCTTGTTCTCAACCTTGGTCATAGCTCGCGTTTAATTAACAAGATATTTATAGATATTTATAAGATATTTATTAGATATTTATAAGATATTTATTAGATATTTATCTAAAATATCTTTTAGATTATTGTTTCTCTAACTTAACCTGTTAATTAACTAGAGTTTCTTAACCTTAGGTTAAACCTTATATAAAGGCTTAACTAAGTAGATAAAACCTACAAAAAACATTCTAGGTGTTTGTAAAAGATAAGAGAAACGCTCCTATTTCTCTCTATAACATTCCCCAAACGATGTTATCTTCACTCAAGATCATGAACCAACTATTAGTTCCTTGGCAGGCAGTACTAGGATGTATCGCGACCTAAGTCTTCTTACTAGTGACCCGAAATGAATAGTCCAACTATCTGCTTCGTCGATAGGTGTTTATCTCGTTTAAGGGGAGTTGCATTACTTATGGGATAAAGTTGTATCAGTCGGGACCGCTCCAGGACCCAACAGTAGCGACCATAACGTCAATACTGATATTGCACTCAGTCTGTTAGCTCCACAGACAGTTCGTGATTGCAAGGACTTGCAATGGCAAAAGTAATAACTTAAGAATGAGATAAGGTAGCTCCAAGTGAGGCCTTAAGATTTTGTTGAGTAGTAAGACACGATTGTGTCTCTAGATCCTTTTAACGGATTCTGATGATTATTGATTTCAGGTTCATATTCGTGTCATATCGGATACCATTAAGCCCACTCATTTATAATTTCTTATTTACATAAATAAGCGTCCAAATTTATGTAAGTAAGAAATGATAAACTTATGGTTCGGTGATTTATAACCTATTTATTTAACTGAAGAGGCGTCCCAATCCTTTCAAATAAATAAATTATAAATCATCCTACTTAATAATTCCCGGTGCAATACGCGTACTCTTATAACCTTCAAGTGGCTGGTTGAATGACAGAGGCATTTGCTTAAATGTAGTACCTTGGACGAGTATGATTTAAAACCTCGTTCTTTAGAAGCTGGAAGTAAAAACTGCAGGCGACGATCACATAGAGTTCAAGATAATTATTGAGTACACCAGGTTAGAGTAATAAGGTAAAGATCTCTATAATCAAATCAGCTATAGTGATTTACTCATATCGATCCTCCTATTACATGTCCCGCCTTTTACTAGTCTTGCAATTCTTAGTTCATACACAATTCCAGTAACAGAATTTATAACGGGCTTCGCGTTAATAGAAATTAATATAAAGTTATGAAGAAAATAATTTTCTTAGAGACCATTGTTTAACTTACAATGTCTGAGAACGAAGTGAGACCATTGTGCAAACCTCACTATGTTGACATATAAATGAGGCCATTGTGCAAACTCACAATGTCTGACATACAATTGAGACCCATTGTGCAACTCACAATGGCTTAGAAACGCTCTGGTATTTATTATAAATAACTCTTATATAAATATCGTTACGATATACGCGTAAAAGGAAAGCATGCATATGTATATATAATATATATGTATGACCACGCAAGCACTCAATGAAGCGTAGTAATGAAAGCACATAAGCATGTAGTGTGTATGGCACTTTTGAAATGTTTGTTGTGATGAATATTTGTTGAAAACGGGTATAGTCTAGGGTTAAAATATGCAACCTGTTCTCTATAACCATTGCTCTGATACAATCTGTAACACCCCAAAAACATACAGACGCAGCGGAATTACCAAATGGGGTGTTTATCTTCGTAATACACAGCATAGATAAAGAGAACGACCTCTATGGTGTCGTTTGAATAATAGATTTGTTATTTCAATAATATCCAGAATTTAATAAACATTTGTCCCATAATTTGCATCACAATGGGAAAAAGACTTGAATGTAAAGACTCAATTGCCACATCAAATAGTCACAAGCATCTAATCACATGAGAAAAACTAGTTACAGTGTCAACATTAAAGTTGGTGGTCTCATAGTTTAGTATAAACATGAATGTTAATCCACTGTATATCACTAGTATATGTAAAAATCTCAAGATTTATAACGAATTCACAACACATTTTTATGTCACCATAAGTACCAAATCTATATCCAAGAATTTTATAAAGAATGCATAATACCATTTTATGAACAAATTGAGTCAATATATAAATTCTGTTGACATCCGCACTATTACGAATTTCCTGTGCTGCACTATTATAAACTTCTGTGCCTGTTGGGGAGGCCGAATGGTCCCACATACTACTAATCAGACATGTTTATAATACGTTCGTTCCCAGTGATAGTAGTCACCCGATACGGGGGTTGTCTAATCCCGGCATTAGATGTCTCTATAATGTTTGTTTACCAAGTGATCGCTATCACTTCTCAGACAGGAGGATCCACATACGAATAGATCTATTTCATAAATTCGCGCTCCACCCTCCAAGTTGATTTACAGTTTCATGACGCTGTGACGTAGACTTGTATGTACCCTAATTTTGGGCAGTGATACAATTACTTGCGTATATATATATACTCACCGTTAACGGTTGTTCCTCAAGAAACACACGGGCGTCTCTAGAGTAATGTTAAAATATGTACTCCGTTACGGTGTCCCCTCCAAGAAAACACCCGCTGAGCAGTAAGTAATTGTAAAAAGTATCAGGTTCAATCAGCCTTAAGCTAGAATCGAAATCTTTCAAATTGTTAAAGTAGGATTTGTGACCAAAATGAAGTCAAATGATGTATTCCATAGCGAATATGCAAATAAGTATGTAAAAACAATTTTTGAGTAAAATCCTGTAAATGCATTTGTAAACAAGCATGTTCTCACCCCGAATATATGTGAAACCAGTAAAACATGGGGGCTATAAAATTCACAAAATCCTTTAACCATGCATAGTTATAAGATATCCAAATATAAGATTTTGTTAGCAAGCATTATCCCCCTCGCGCGGGTATAAAACATTCAAAAGATTGAAAAGCGTAGGCTTGAACTCACATTGTTTAAAGACCACGATAATTAATCCAATTAAATCACAACTGAATCTGCAACGATCTCGACCACGACCTATAATTATGTCGTTTGATTATAATACACGTATTAGATACGATCAACGATGCGTACATCGTTACCACGAAATCATACATATTTTTATATGTATGCAGTCATTATACATGTGCATGAGAAATTCACTTTGAGCGTCCTTTTAAACCTTAACCTCTTAGTATATTTTGAATAATATACTATATTCTGTCAAATATAATTATCTTCTACTTATCTAATGGCTGATAAGCCTCGCGGCAAAGTAAAACGTCATTACGAACAACTTTCGTGTTTCGCCGGAAGGCTGAAACGGGCTCGAAAGTGCCTCGAATCGTTTAATTAATAGATATGTCAGATTTAATATATTAAAAATAACTTATTTTCTATTAAAGTGTATATTCCGATTTCGATCCAGTTTCTTCGTTATTTGAACTTAAAAGTCCCGTTTTATATCAAAACATCCGTATAATTATAATTTGTTATATTTTGTAAATCAAAATATAATTTATCAACATCTCGATTCCCGAATCTTATGTTTCGATTTTTGATATTTATTATTCGGTATAAAAGGTGTAAATGTCCATTTTTGGTCCAACTCTCGTCTCAGATATATCCAATATCACTTATACATTAATATCAGTCATCGATTAATATTATATGTATTTTTACTTAGACCGCGCAATTTAATATTTTTCATCACATTATATATATATCAAATAAATGAAACAATTTAATTATTTTGCGTTAACTTAAACTCACTTTATTTCGTGTCAAACACTCTCAAACGCACGCACACGGTGGTGTACCAGCCAACCAACGCCACCCTATTTCGTGTATAATAAAACCAAACACACCCTGGTTCGTTTTCTACTACACCAAACGGACCCTAGCTTGCTGCTGTCCCGAAATCCAAACCAACCCAAACACGCCCTTCGACCCAAACATCCCTTTCGGCTGTTAAACCCTCAACCAAACGCCCCTTTTGTGGGCTGTCACAGCCAAACGCACCCGCGGCTGTGACAATCAAACGCACCCTTTACGGGGATATAAACCCCGAACCCGACGCACCCTTTTTGTTGTAGAACTAAACCCGACAACCCAACCCACACCCATGGCGAGGGGGTGCAGTCCAACCGGCTGTCCAGACCCCCCTAACTCACGACAAACACCCTTGATGCTAAACCGGACCGACCCTCCGGATGTTATAACCATAACCCAAACCCACCCTATGGTGTGTGCCAAACACGAAAACACGAAACCCCCTTCCTCAGGATTGCCCAACCCAAACAACATTGCCTCCCTGGGCTGTTTTTGATATATCAAACCCAACGCACCCTTGCCGGCTGACCCCGCTGTCAAACCCGACATAACCAAACACTCGGACCAAACGCACCTTTTCGGCTGTGGTCTAAACCAACGCACCCGTACTCGCGTGGTGGTCACAGCCAAACGGAGTGCCCTACGGCTGTGAACCCCACAACACGGTGCACCCTTGTTGGTTATATTACTCCCAACCCAAACAAACCCGACACCCCCCCCCCCTGCTGCTGACCCGCGACCCAACACACCCTTATTAGTGAAACAATAAACCAAACACCCCTCTTTCTTGCAACAAAACCAAACGACCCTTCGGGTGGTGGTTGTGATATGATGATGGTGGTGATGGGTTGCGGCTGTGGTGAGGTGGAATGGTGGTGGTGCGGCGCGTGAGAGAGAGTGGTAGTGGGGATCGAGTACATCGGGTTGTGGGGAGTCTTTTTGGTCTTCGCCGGATATGTCCGCCGGAAAACTTTTCCGGCGGCGGCGCAAGGTGGCCGGCGGTGGTGGGGGTTCACCGGAGAAGAGAGTGGGAGAGAAAGAGTTGTATAAAAAAAAATGTGTGTGTGTATATTAAGATGGAAATGAAAAGGTGTATAAGATTTTTATATATATATAAATTTAAAATGAAAAGTTATAATAGTTGGGGGGTTAAAAGTGTAACATTTTTGTTATACTTTTATAAATATCGGTTCGGGGGACTCATGTTGAGCGACTTAAAAAAAATGGATTAAATCTCGAAACATTGGATTTGCATTGTTTTTTAAAATCATTTTTCCGATAAAAATGAGTATTTATTTGATAATATTTCAGAAATATTTTATAACATTAAATAAAATATCTGTTATTCATTTTGTGAACCGGTTTCGCTCCGTCTGAAATAAAAATGGATTTCAACTCGAATAATCGCGTTTTCTAAAACGCTTTTAATTAAAAGTGATGAATAATTTATTTAATATTTTTATTAAATAAATACTGATAACTAAAACAAATTTAATTGTTTTTGTGTGTCCGCGTTGTATATTGTACTCGAATAATGTTTTTTTGCGAGCTGCTGTTTCAGCCCCTTTTCGGCGCGTTTCCAGGTTCTCGGGCCAATACTGAAAAGTTGTACAGGAATGTCATTCACATCAAATTGCTTTTGAGTCGATTAGTCTGGAAAACGTGACTTTAAGATGATCGTTTTATAAGTCAAGCCAGACCCTAAAAAGTCAAAGGTTGAACATAGTCATACTAAATTGAAAATCACGGATGATACAAACCTTCCCCACCGTTTATACCGTTAACCACCACCTTCCCCACCTTTAACCATCGTTAACCGTTATCCACCGTTGCTTACTGTTAACTGCCATTGTTTAAGATCACAATTCATCTCATTGTTTTTTTAAAAGATGTCTATTGAATCGTCAACAAGTAACGAGTGTAGTTCATCCTCTATGTCTAATTGTAAGCATCTTATTGAAAGTCTTTAACTTTTTTATGTTTATCGCTTTTTATTATGATTTTTATATGTTGTAGATTTAGTAGATGTAGTTTATTTTTTAGATGTAGTAGATGTTCTAGGATTTTTATTTTTAGGCTTTTTACTAACATTATGATCTTTTTAATGTTCTGATAATTTGTGATGTGCTGATAATGATTGATAATGCAGTATAATGTAGTTGTTGTTGATAAGTATCTTATAAGTTAAAATGTAGTTTGTAGATGTAGTAGATGTTGTAGATTATGTTGTTAGATGTAGTATATGTAGTAGATGTATTAGTTGTAGTAGGATGTATTAGATGTAGTAGATGTAGTAGATGTATTAGATATATTAGGATTTTGATTTTGAATGCCTGATCATGTTGTGATATGCTAGAGAATGCTCTTTAATGCCGTAATATGTAGATATTGTTGTTAAGGAACATATAAGTTAAATGTAGTTTGTAGATGTACTAGATTATGTTGTTAGATGTAGTAGATGTATTATATGTAGTAAGATGTATTAAATTTAGTAGATGTAGTAGGATTTTGATTTTGAATGCTTGATCATGTTGTGATGTGAAAACCATTAGATCGTTGTAAGCTCACATTGTTTAGATCTATATCTAGGATGTATAAGAAAGATAAATAACATGCAGCGGAATAAGAACAAATCAATGTTATTTTAACAAGGTTTCATCATTATCTTCTATGATACATGACTACTACAAGCGCTAATTCTACCTTGATCAAATGGTAGAACGTGTTATCTAAACTATAACAAGGAATCAAATATCCTTGAGGCTAAACCAACCAAACCTAGGCGTCTCCTTAGAGAACTTGACGCCTAGAACACATACACACACTTTTCTGGTGTTTACATCTTTGACACACCGAAAACTATACGACCTATATCTCTTTATATACTAGAGATATTATGTTTACAAAGGATAAGTATTAGGAAACAACTAAATCTTCCTAACTTTTACAATTATCTTCTAGGAAATCGTCTGTAATCTTCCATCTTTTGAAGAATTCCTCCTTTGTCTTTTAAGTCCTTCATCTTTCATATGTTTTGTCTTATCAACTCAAATATAATTCCCAATAATCTTCCCCTAGTTGATAATGACAAACACAATATAAAGCTACAAACTTCTCTGAAGCTAATATACATATGAAAGAATAAGGATCATTCCACCAAGGATCTGTAAGTTGCACATCTTCTTTGTAAATCTTCTTCCGCTTTTTGTCATAATCAAATAGGGGACTAAAGTATGCAACTTTGATTTCGACAACCATAAACCACTATCACACTTCTAATCCAACCTTCTAACAACTCAAATTACCCTCCATGACGCGCCTTAAGATAAATGAACTTGAGCAGTAGAAACTTAAACTAGCAGTAGTAACAATGACTTACAGTAGTAAAAACCTTCACCTCGATGCATGTAAATGGCTAAACATGTTAACAATAAGCTTCCCCTGAAACCCATATGTTAACAATTTCTTGAATCTTCAATTCTGTAGGCTCTATGTAATGATCACTGATGAAGAAAACTAAGTATAACGAACTTGATGCTGAAGTAGAATAACCTAAAATTGTGCCTTATATCTTGTACTTTCCACGTAACGTCAAACTCATACCAAGACCAAAGTATAAGTAGATCGCAACCTCTTGACAAAATCCTCATCTTCTATGAGACACATAATCAAAGTGATAGCAAATGTACGCATTGAGCACCATAAGAGAAATCGCACACCTTTGCTAGATTCGTCAAGTCTTCGTCACAACGTTGAACGTACGAACAAGTTATCTTCAAAGTGTAACACCCACTTTAAGATATGATAAGAACACAAACCCAAATAATTCCACTTCATCTTCAAATAGGTGATAAATAACCATCTTCGTAACCATTTTGAACAAATAATCCAAAATACAAGCCTTTTTAGAACATTTAAAACCAAAACTAATCTATTAGCTTCCCCTTAAACCAATCAGTAGTAACTCCTTCTATTGGCAGTATTAAAAGTATACAAGCAACACAAAACTTGGTTTAAGTCCAACAATAGTAACTGCTAAACTTTACCCCAGCAGCAGAAACTTAATACTGGCAGCATTAAAAATATACTAGCAGTATTAATCATACTAGCAGCACTAAGTATAAACTGGCAGCATTAACCTTTAGTGATAGCAGCACTAACATGAACTGGCAGTATTAACGTCTCCTGGCAGCACTAACTTACATAAGCAGCACTAATAATCATAAGCAACAACACTAACCTTTAAAGATAAGGCTAGCAGTATTAACTGCCATTGGCAGTATAAACATACAACTGGCAGTACTAATGTATTAAGAATAGTACTAAGTACTCATAAGCAGTACTAAGTATAAAGCTGGCAGTACTAACTTCATAGCCAGCAGTACTAATTCTTCCCCTTAAATCAAGCAGTACTAAAATTTCAACTGTTGTTTCTTTGTCAATTAAAACATGTTGATGCCTGCTAATTCTTCTCAAGAACCAAACACATGTAGCATAAACATCAATACCATTAGCAGCAGTGTTAACGAACCCATGATAACTGGCAGTATTAAAATTGACTAGAAGCAGTACTAATCACAAACCAACAGTATTAACCAAGGACAACAGTACTAACAATAAACTGTCATTGTGTGTCGCCATTAACAACAGTAGAAACGAGGAAGCGCAGCAGTATAAACATAATAACGACTGTTTAAGGATACTTTTTTTTAAGTATCCAAACGACGCCTCTTTTAGCGACACTTTTCTGTCACTAAACTGTCACTAATTTATCATTCTCATCAACTTCTAATGATTCTTTTCGTAGAATAAGTTCCAAAGAACTCTTGAATTATGTAACCAAGAACCACAATCAACAACCATCTTATTGTCATGAACCAATCAACAACAATTGTGAACAAACTTCCTGTTATATCGAATTAGGGTTCCTAAAAAACCCTAATATCACCAGATTCGACATTATAACTAAGATAGAAAATCCGTACCTCTTTTCCTTCATAGATGCGACACCAAAACACCTTGTAGATCCTAGATCATGAGCCACCAGGCTCTAATACCAATTGTGAAAACCGTTAGATCGTTCTAAGCTCAGATTGTTTAGATCTATATCTAGGATGAATAACAAAGATAATAACATGCAGCGGAATAAGAACAAATCAATGTTATTTTAACAAGGTTTCATCATTATCTTCTATGATACATGACTACTACAAGCCCCAATTCTACCTTGATCAAATGGTAGAACGTGTTATCTAAACTATAACAAGGAATCAAAGATCCTTGAGGCTAAACCAACCAAACCTAGGCGTCTCCTTAGAGAACTTGACGCCTAGAACACATACACACACTTTTCTGGTGTTTACATCTTTGACACACAGAAAACTATACGACCTATATCTCTTTATATACTAGAGATATTAGGTTTACAAAGGATAAGTATTAGGAAACAACTAAATCTTCCTAACTTTTACAATTATCTTCTAGGAAATCTTCTGTAATCTTCCATCTTTTGAAGAATTCCTCCTTTGTCTTTTAAGTCCTTCATCTTTCATATGTTTTGTCTTATCAACTCAAATATAATTCCCAACATGTGATGTGCTAGAGAATGTTCTTTAATGCCTTAATATGTAGTTGTTGTTGTTAAAGAACTTATAAGTTAAATGTAGTTTGTAGATGTAGTAGATTATGTTGTTAGATGTAGTAGATATATTATATATTGTAGGATGTATTAGATGTAGTGGATGTAGTAGGATTTTGATTTTTAATGCCTGATCATGTTTTGATGTGCTAGATAATGACCATGGTACCCCCTATATATACTTATTTCATAAAAACTTAAGTGACAGGAACAAACATTAATTTTTTGAGGAGTTATACGATTTTGTGTTTTCTCATAACTTATTCGTTTAACGTTGGTTAAATGCATTAATATATAGCTGTTGTTGTTAAGCAAGTTATAAGTTAAATGTAGTTTGTAATTGATGTGCTATACAATGTAGCAACCTCATTTGAACTGAAATAGATGACTTGTTTTCATATTATTCAAATGAAACTGATTTGATACCAACTTTGACAAAGCATATTGTTCTGCACTGTAATGCAGTAGATTTAAGACTATGATGTACTAATATAGAGTTTTTATATTTTGAGGTTTAAACCACATTAAGTGATGTGCTAGTTAATGCAGTAGAATTAAGTCTATGATGTACTCTTATAAAGGTTTTATATTTTGAGGTTTAAACCACATTAAGTGAAGTGCTAGACAATGTACTGTAATGCAGTAGAATGTAGATATTGTTCTTAAGGAACTCATAATTTCAATATACTTTGTAATTCATTTTAGTTTATATTCTACTGCATTCTAATGTACATCTTACTGCATTACAGTTTAAAGGATACGACAATGATTTATGTAAATGATGTATAGGAAATGATGTAATGAGTTTCTAACATTCTTATAATTCATTTTACAGGTGAAGATGATTTTGAAATTGTTAAAGTTAAAGATCATGTAGGTTTTTATGTTGTTATCAAAGATGGGACTAGGACGTGGTATCTTGATATTTTACCACATGGCGAGAAACCAATACAAGGAACTCAGTTTGTTTCAATTGACCAAGCTTATAGTTTTTATGTAGCTTATGGCAAAAAGGCAGGGTTTGATGTTAGACGGGGTGGAGAGTACAAGGCGGTAGGTTTTGGTGATGCGATAACGAAGTATTTCCATTGCACAAGAGAAGGTTTTCTTTCGAATCCTAAAAAGAAATCCGGTGTGAAGAGCTTATATGTTGATATATCAGAACATAGTGAAGTGAGTGATGGTTTTGAAAGATTTAGAGATCCTAAGAAAAAGCAAACTAGGTGGAAGCCTACATTTAGGTGTGGATGTTTAGCATCACTTACCATTAATAGAATAGGAAATGTGTTTGAGGTAACTAGTCTGATAGAAGGACATAACCATCCCTTTGTAGCAGAAAAAGACATGATATTTATGAAGAATTCAAGGAATATTGGTTATACAAAGCAACATTTCCTATATCAAGTTTCAAATGCGAATTTTGGTCCTGCTATAGGTTTTAGGTTAATGAAACAAATCCATGGGGGTTTTGATATAGTTGGTGTAACGGTGAATGACTGCAAGAATCAAAAGAAGAAGATTAGTGTTTTTATTGTTGACCGAGACACTCAAATGGCTGTCGAGAAGTTGCTTAGTCAAAAACTTCATTCTCCTGGTTTTTATGCCAATTATTATAAAGGTGATGCTTTTTTATTCTTTATCTGTGTTATTTTTTTAATGCATTATAGTTTATTTATGTACTACATTAATGTTTATAACTAAAACATTTACCTTAATTATAATACTTTAATTTTTTTATATGTGTTACTTTTTACTGCATTAATGTATATATTCTAGTGTATTAGGATTTATAAGTAGAATATAAACCTAAATGCACTACAATATATACATTAGTGCACTAGAATGTATTTAAAAATCTTTTATTAGTTTGATGCTATTGCCTTTGTTTATTTATTATAAGTTTCTTACTTTTTTTAGTTTTTTTGTTTGTAGGAGATGATGATCGGTTGGTTGGTCTTTTCTGGGCTGATGAAGAAGCTATCAGGAACTATGCTACTTTTGGTGATATGGTTTCTTTTGATGCCACATTTCGTTCTAACAAGTACATTTACTTATTTTATCTTTAAAGAGTTGTCTATTTAAATATGTTATTTAATATTTTAATATGTTATTTGAATATAGGTATCAAATGGTTTTTGTTCCGTTTACCGGAATTAACCATCATAACCGTTGCATTACATTTGCTTATGGTTTGCTTGCCGATGAGACAGTTGGAGCTTACATATGGTTGCTTAAACAATTTAAAGAAGCTTTTGGGAAGGATCCGGAAGTTGTTGTCACTGATCAAGATCCATCAATAAAGATTGCGATTGCTGAATGCTTCCTTGATACAAGGCACCATCTCTGTATGTGGCACATCATGATGAAGTTGGGCACGAAGGTATCTAGTTTTATAATTTGTTTCTTAAACTGTTATCGAGTAATCAATATCCTTTTAATGTATTAACATTTAAGCACTGATGTAAACTGTAATGTAATAGAATATACACTATAATGCAGTACATTGATATTTTTTATGCAGTACACATTATAAAGTAATTTTTTTACAGAGTGTAATGCTATACAGTTTAAACTATGATGCAGTTTGATTTAAACTGTAATGTAGTAGAAGTTTTTACTCACAGATCTATGTTTTTTTTGTAGGTTGGCGCAACACTATGTAATAGGACAGATTTTAAAAGACGCATTTCTGATATTGTTTGGACATACCAGATTTTGCCTGAAATTTTTGAAAGAGAATGGGAGTGTATGATAAATGAGCTTGAACTTGGCGAAAACAAATGGTTGGGTGATATGTTTGACTTGAGGGAAAGTTGGATACCTGCGTATTTAACGGATGTTCATATGGCTGGGCTAATGCGTACTACTTCAAGATTTGAAAGCGAGAACCATTTTTTTGGTAAATGGACCAGCCCACATCTTACTCTTATTGAATTCTTAAGCCATTATGACACTGCTATCGATTATCAAAGGTATATCGAAAGGAAAAATGATCATGATTCAAGATACAAAAAACCAGCTTTCAAAACAGATCTTCCAATGGAGAAAGAAGCGTGCAAGTTATATACTAGAACACTTTTTTTCGATGTGCAAGATGAGATGTTTGCTTCGTATAAGTATTGTATTGCTTTGTCTGTTGTTCAAACTGAGAATACAGAAACATATTTGGTTCGTGATACCCAGTATCATATTTTTAAGGGTTCAAACCAATTTCCTTTTTATCAGGTATGAATTCCTCCACGGATTTTGTAAAGTTACGTGTTTGAAAATGTTTTTAGATATATCCTTCTACATTATTGGTTACACTCCTTAAGCATTATAGCTTAATTTTTTCTGCATTCTACTTTATAAATATCTTACTGCTTTATAGTTTATAAGTTTATTTCAAAACTCATAATGCAGTAAGTTGATTAGTAGATTTTATAGCATCTTATATTTATATAAAAGTATATACCACACATTTAAAAAAAATTTCCTATCTTATCTTATCTTTATTTACACATTTCAAAAAATCTCAAAATCCCATCTATCTTATCTGTATATATAAACATACAAATCTCTTAATATTTAAACCTTATCTTCTTAATAATGTTTCTAGCTTGAAATCTTTCCCTAGGAATGGAAGATGGTTAGTCCAATTTTGTTTTCTTAAGCAAAAAAATTTATGACTCTTATTTTTATTCTTAATGCAGTTATTTATAAACTATACTGCAGTAGATGTAGTCCATCACAAACTTATATTCTACTTATTAGTGAAATTTAGAATTTTTAGTTTGTGTTGGTTAAGAATGTTTTATGTAACTTCCTTCTATATTTATACTTACATCGTTACTGGCATTTTACCTATATTCTACTGCAATTTAGATATAAATATCTTACTGCTTTATATTTTATAAGTTTAGTGCATTTTATCGTGAGTATATACGGATTCCTATAATTTTTTGTTTTAGGTTGGTTTTGCAAGTCTGAGATGTAAGCCTTCATTTTGTAGCTTGTAATCGTACGAGCCTTTTGGGGGGGGACTTTTATGTCGTCACGCTTTTTATGTTTTAAGGATGAATAATGTGAAGGAGTTTCCAAAAACCTACTTACATAAAAGCTGGTTAAAGAATGTAAAGCCTTCAAGTTTTGATCATCGTAGAATTACTGGTGCATCAGATGTAGTACAGAGTGATGTCTTAGAGCTTTATCAGATTTTTGAATCTTCTATTGATCATTTGGTACATGACTTGGACAAGTTGCATATATACAAAGACAAGATGAAAGAGTTGCTGAATCAAGCAGAAATTAATGTACCAACGGTTCCGAAAGTTAGTAGCAAAGCTGTGATGAGTGTTATGCTTGGTGTTGATGAGCCTGAAAATGTATTTATTAGAAATCTAAATCTTAGCAAAGTTAAAGGTACGGGTTGCTTTTCAAGAATGAAGCCTGTAGCTAAAGTTACAGCTGAAGAACTAGCAAGAGGAGGACTTGTGGTTTGTGTGGAGGTAAGGAAGGACACAATAAAAGAACTTGTAAAAATGAACCTGCATCCAAGAAGCCCAAGGTACAAGTTGCTCCAAAGGAAAAAGTTGCTCTAAAGCAACAAGCTTCTCAGCCTAGAAGATCTGGGTTGAGATCAAGTACTCCAAAATAAATACTTTGAATATTTTTTCTAATATTTTTCATTTTGTCTAATATTTTTCAGTTGAAAAAAAAATTGTTACAGAATACAGATCATAAATGCAAAAGTTGCTTTGTTTTTAATGGGATTGTAGATATATTCCTACTGCAATATACTTTTATTTCTAGTACATTATAGTTTCACTCCTAGTGCATTATAGTTTAATTTCTAATGCATTATAGTTTTTGTTCTTAGTGAATTATACTTTTAATTTTTGTGCATTATAGCATTAGTTCTAGTACATTATAGTGTATATTTAGTAGTATTAAAGATGATTTTTAAACGTATTGTGTAATAATAATACTAGTGCATTATAGTATTAATCATAATGCATTATAGTATTAGAGATGATTTTTAAACATACCTGTATTTAACTAAATGAACTTGAGCATATGATCTTATAGTGTGTTTTATATTATATTATAAACTGATTTTGCAGACCATAAATTACTTAAATCATGACACATAAACAAAAACATAAAACCCTGATTCATGGCCTAATACAAGCTTCAATTTAAATGACATTAAACATAAACTAAACCAAACCAAACCAACCACTTCCAATAATCATAGATCATCACAGCATACACAAACAATAAGCAAAAAACATTAACAAAAAAAAATAACATCCATTTAGATTAACACGATAAATTTCATATTCATCAAAAGCTAAAAGATCCAAACTACAAACCCAAACATAGATTTTATAAAGGCTAAACAACCATAAAACATGACTACCAAAACAAAAGATACCGCATCCCTTCCCTAACCAGAACTAACATGGGCTTCTTTGGTAGCAATATCCTCCTCCACCATAGCAATCATCTCATTCAACAACGAAAGCTTCTCACTCTCAACTCGCTTATCATCCCTCAAACATATTAGACTATCAAATAACTCCCATGCATCATTCATGGCTTCTAACTCAGATATCATGGCATTCAACTAAGCTAGGCAACTCCTTGAACTCTGAGCTTCATCACGCATGCGCTAAATGAAACAACAACCTTCAAAGATCTGTTGCAACTTGAAGAAATTCATATATCTTGAAGGTTCAGTCTCCCCACTAAACTCAATCAACTCATCCACAACACGTCTAGCAATTGGAATTGGTGAATTTGGATCTGCCATTGAAAACACTGTTTTAAACTATAGTTATGAAAATGATGAGGTGAGAACTTATTAAACAATTTAGAGAGTTAACCTAACAGTGACAATCCGTCAATTTCGGGTCGTTATTTTATTCTCGAGTATTAATTATAATTTTCATTTTTATGTTGGATATCGAACCACAACTAAACCGGTGCGAGATTTAGGAGCTTAATGTTGTAATTTACGTGACGTTTACAATAGACCGGCGATGTTCTACGTTTATGCATCGACGGCCTTATATTCTCAAAAAATGCTCATTTAAATAATTTTATTACATTCGTTTTTATTTATTTTTGTGTTCGCGCATTTTTCGTTTTATCTTTTTTTTTTTTTACGTAAATCTTTACGAGCAAATGTTTATTATTTATTAATTCGTTAATAGTACGTAGTAATTAAAAATTTTCATAAAAGTATCCCAATTAATGTAGAAATATTTTTACTTTTCACTTCGTGGTTCCGCCTACACTATCGGAATATTTATCGTTGATACCCGTTAGCCTCAAAACTACATACCTATCTTAAAATTCATACCCTAAACACTAAAATTATTATTAATAGAAACCTCAAGTGGGTTAAGAACACCACTAGGTGGCGTTGTCATTTGGGAGCAAGTGTCTAGCACTTGTCTTAGACAATTGCATGTTCAAGAATACATAAAACCAATTTTTATTCACTCATCTTGCATCAGCTTCACAGAAATTTAATCATCTCTTTTACTTGCTCTTCTCTTGTCCACCATCACCCACAACAAACACATAAAAATCACAAAAAAAATTATATCAACCTCTCGGATTCTTGCATCATCTTGTTCCTTATATAAAGGGCTACATTTGAAGACCATAAAACCTTGTGTTTGTGATGTTTAGGGGCTGAAATAAGTCAAGGTTTTGAAGAGGCTATGCATGCATTGGTGATGATGCTCTAGTGGTAGTGGGTGATTTAATAAGCTTGGTTTTGGAAGTGGTCATTTGAAAATTTTACATCTTTATCATTTGTAAGGTTTTACTCTTGATATTTCCTTATAAAATTTTATTTTACCATATGTATTTTGTATATTTAGCTTCTGTAAATGAAAGTATATATTAGTTTTGGTTGAGTTTGGACATTGTACACATGATTTGATCTCTTAAAATGAAGCTATATTGAGTCTACAATGGATTTTTTAGCATAGGAAATTTTTGATCACTTAGAAGAACGTGGATTTGAAGTAGATCATTGGTGGTTGAAAGTGTATTGGGAATCAATAGGGTTGTAGACAAATGTCTTGTGATGATTTTCCGGGTGGACCATTTCGTGACGATACCCGATGAAAAAGTTATGGCCGAAATGGTAGATTTGGTCAAAAACAAACATACTGTTTTGCACGACCCAGAACTCATAAATTTTATATACTGGCCCCTAAAAAGGTAAAACTAAGAGTTGTAGCTAAACTTATGTAGAACTTAATATAATTGGATGGTTTTCCAGTTCCTTACGGTTTGTAAATGGCGGCCGAAACGGTGAAACCGAAGTCGTGAAAACGTGATTTAGATGATCGTTCTTATAAGTCAAGCCAGACCCTAAAAAGTTAAAGATTGACATCGTCATACTAAATTCGAAAATTCTCGGATGTTACACTCATAAATGAATCCGGGAAGATAAATATGAAGTCAACACCCTTTACGATTTAGAAATTACGGCAACTTTCGTAAGATGAAAACTATAAACTTATTACTAAAAGCGAGAAAACTTATGAATAACTTTTGGATAAAAACCTGAGGTGGTAGGACCCACTTATCGAGACTTATAAAATGGTTAACCTACTGATCATAAGACTAACCCGAAGCCCGGACCCATAAATTTATAGAATTAGGGTGCCTTAAGTTGAATTGGACCTAAAAGCCCAATATGACCAACTTAACCACTATAAGCTTAAATATGTAAATTTAACCCATTGGGCCTTATTGGGCCAACCTATTAGACTATAAATAATACTTTAAACTCTGGACTTTAAATACAACCCAAATAATCATAATGGGCCTACTAATGGGCTTGTTGGGCTCAGGTAGACTTTACATTTTTATTGGATTTTAAAAGAAGGCTAAATAAACTACTAATATTTTGAAAATTTAAAATGTATGCAATGTCTAAACTAATTGATCAATATATTATTATTACATATGTAATGATATCGATAAATATTTATTGACTCGAATTTAATGCGCGCCGTTATTTTAGGTTGCGGTTGATTATTTTTCGACGTTCCTTGCTTTCGTGATTTCTTGATCATCACGTCTTATCACAATGAGTTCATAGCCTCGCTTTTCAAATATTTTTCTTAAACCCCACGAGGGAGATGCATGCTAGTTTTATAAAACGAACAGGGGGTGTTGTGAATTGATAGGTGTGTATTTTAGATATAATTAGTTTTTCTTGTTTGATTGGAAAAGTAGTGTGTTATGGGTGATTGATTGATTTAGGATGTAAAAATATAGTGGAGAGTTTAATAATGGGATGGGTAGATTATATTTAAATTTTGTGAAATATGGGATTGTAAACCCGGTCCGGTATTTAGGGTTTGGATCCGATTAGTGAGCACTTCCAATGTACGGACATATTGTATGGAGATTTGTAGTAGGTATATGATGAAATACCTAGCCTGGGGGTATTCATTGAATTATCATTATTATTATTTGTATATGGAATCTCGTCGATGGGATCAGTGTCACGAGCTCAATGCAACTATTGGTTAATAGCTTGTCTGGCCCACAAGTTTATATTATGCTTATGAATATTATAATGCGATGTGTATAACCTCTTTATCAAAAAAAACTTAATAAAACCTGTGAATTCACTCAACTTCGTGTTGACTTTTTAGCATGTCTATCTCAGGTAATTGAAGTCCGGAGGCTTGGAGGCAATAAAAAGGAGGATTTGCGCTAAACTTTTGTTCATCATTTGAAAATCCATTCCAGAAATGAAAACTTGTTTTAGTTTGTTTATGTCAACTTGTATAATATTATGGTAACGATGCTTTGGGACTACGCTTATGAACTCTGAAATTAAGGAATGGAAATGTTTGCTTGTTTTTTAAAACGTCTCTTCGAGTCGTTCTTTATATCTTGTGACTATTGTACTTTTACTTAACACCCAAATAGTTGGTTCCGCTGCGAGTAAATTTTGGGGTGTTAAAGTAACAAGTCGATAAACACACACATATGGGCTGTTTGGGGGTAAATTCCTAAATGTTTCCTTCTTGAACAGTCTATTCCTTCTAATCAATTAAGTCTTGAAATGATGTTCAGGCTAAGTTCTAAAGTCTACAATACTACCGGCACACTTATATTTTTGGTGGATTTTTGTATAACAGATGAAAACAGAATCATTAGGCTTAACCTCACCAATTAAAATTAAGGGTAATAGTGCGCTCAACAAAGATTTATTCTAGTTTAGTAAGAAAAACCTGTCAAAAAATTTTAAAACTGGCACAAATTTTCAAAGAAAAATAGAAAATTAAACGCAAATATGGATCAAGTGGTAATTATACTCCCATTCCCCCACTTGGTTTGTACAATGTCTCTATTGTACATTTAAGGAAATGAAATTCTAAAATGCGAGTAGAATTACAATGAGAGACTCCCTTAAGCATTGCTCTGTAGATCGGATGATAATGACTAGATAATATCTCTTGACCAGTGTATCATGAGCAAACTCATATCCCCTAAAATCACTAAACAAACTACATACATTAAACGTTCAAAATAAAATTATACAAGAAAACCTAACTCACTTTCGTAGGAATCACGGTTGCATTTAGCGTATGCAACAAACCTTTTAAACCACTTGGTGGCTCAAGTGGACGAGTGAAGTCTCGTGAGGATTTCCATAGAATGTACCCACAAATTTCATTTAATTATACACGGTTTTGTAAAAGTTTCGAACATAATTAAGGTTTTCAGCAAGGACTTACGGTGTAACTATGAGTTGGGTGACGCCGTAATCACGTCGTTATAAAAATTTGAAAATATTGGCTAAATACAGTTACGGCCTAACCAAAGAGAAGCTTACGCCATATGTACATTTGTTACGGCGTAACTGAAGTGGTTACGCCCAAACAGAAACATTTTCACCACATTAATACGAGTTGACCTTAAATTCCATTTCCTTGTTGTGAGAACCTGCAAAACCAAGTAAGAAACATACAAAGCAACTAAAGTGAAGAAATTTAAATGAATTCTATTAATAGAATACGAGTTGTCTCCTAACAAGCACTTTTGTTTATTAAACGAGTCTTTATGTTAGACTCAGATGTGCTATTTTTGCAAAGTAAAGAGTTTCTCTTATAGCATTGACATCTCCTCCGTAATATTTCTTTAATCTATGCCCATTAACTTTGAAACTAACTCCATCCTTGCCACATACCTTCACTGTTCCATAAGGAAATACCTTGCTAACAGTGTAAGGCCCGTACTATCTTGTTTTCAATTTTCCTGGGAAGAGTTTTAACCTTGAATTAAAAACTATAACTTCTTCTCCTTCGTGAAACTCTTTATCTATAATCTTGGTATCATGCCATTGCTTTGTCCTTTCTTTGTATGCATGGGAGTACTCGTAGGCTTCATTTATCAATTCTACTAATTTGTTTAATTATAAGTACCTATGTTTTCCTACGGCATCTAAATCGAGATTTACGTTCTTTAAAGCCCAATATGCTTTATGCTCAATCAGAAGGTGGCATGCTTTTCCATATACAATCCTAAATGGAGTACTTCTAATAGGTGACTTATAAGCGGTCTTGAATGCCCAAAGTTTAACACCCCCAAATTTATTACGCATCGGAACCAACAGTTTGGGTGTTAAGTCATAGTACAACAACATAAGAATATAAAGAACGACTCAAAAGAGACGTTTAAAACATAACATTGTCCCATTCATGAAAGATCAGAGTCAAAAATTTGTCCACAAGATCGTCACCATACTACATCATAACATAAGTTTTAAAATCATAACACAAAGTGTTTTTAATGAATGGAACCAAAACAGGTTTAATCAAAACATTTCCGCGCTAGACTTCCATTCCGTCACTCCAAGCCATCAACCCTAGATCCACCTGAAGATAAAACAGCTAAAAGTACAACGAAAACGTTGAGTGAATCCATACAGTTTATTTGAAAATAAAGGTCAACACAAGAATTTTTATCCTCGAAAACTATGTGGATCAAACAGAAAGTTTTAATCACTAATTCATTAAGCACATGCCACTTGAAGCGTTAACCAACATATTATAAAAATATGTAACCACGTGCCCCACAACTAATGTTAAAATATTGCATATAATACCTTAAGAAATTCTCAATACAAAATGTCCTTTAGGGGTGATCGCGCCATGGATGTCACAACCCTAGACAGGCAGTTCACGAACTTATTTAGCAGGTAAATTTAATATATAAACAAATTTCTCAACCAATAGATCTATAATGTAACTAGCCTCAACCCATCAATAGGTAATTAACATGCAATGAAATTAGGGGGCTTTCTGCAATAGGTAATTATGCAATTATGTCACAATCAGGTCCAACAAACCGAAAATCACTTGTGTTCAATTTATAAAACGTATCATGTATTCTCCCCGCGGGTTTATAACGTTGGAAGTTTGGCAAAATTGCAAATCCAGTCCTTGTGGTTTATAAAAAGGATAATGGGCTAGGTAATGGGCTTAATTTTAGGCTTTTGTGCACTCTTCCTTTCTCGTGTCCGTGCTTGCCCGTTTTTGACTGTTTTCTTGTGATTTTTGATATATCCGTACCTGCACACACAAAACACAAATACAAGCATATTTTTGCCATTTTTGGTCTGTTTTGGGTTTAATTGGGCCATTTTAGGTATTAACGGATATGTGTATTTTGCACATATCAAACATCTACTAAGTTACGGCTTTTAATTTTTATTTTATCAAAGCGTACTATACGTTTTTAAATTTTGAGACTAGACGTAAAAACTCAGTTTCTGATTTTAACTCGACTTCATGGACTCATATCTCCTAGGTCACAAATGTTCTAAATGTGAGGCTTTCACTCTTGGAAAGCTCTTTGTGTCTAGTTTCCAAAAAAGTAAGACTCATAATCTACAAAGTTTCAGAACTATGTGAAAAGACTTTTTTAACCCTGGTTACCCAAAACAGAAAGTTTCCAAAAAATTTACCCTTTACGGAAATGGCCATAATTCCTAAACCATGATAGCAATAAAGGTGAGGCCAAAAGCTATAGCTTCCTTAAGATGTCTACCACTGATACAAACTTAAAACCAACATGTTATTGAAAAACCTAGAGTTTAACTCGTTTTCTAATCATAGGTCCATATTTGACCTATTTTCTTATTTTGACCATATCTCCCTCATCCTAAGGAGTTGGTTGGGCATCCAACTATCCTATGATGCCCAGACATATATCTTTCCAGAAATGTAATTTAATCATAGGCTCCAAGCCAAAATATTTCTTCTATGACACATTTTTGCTACAGTTTCAAAACAGTCCCAACTATTTACTCTAAAACCTATCCAAACATCAATCCTAACTCTAACCAATCACATGCACTGCCATACCAAGCTATTAAACACAACTTATCATCATATAAACATGCATTTCCAGAATCAAACATCCATTTTTATGGATCAAAATCAAAAGAAAAATTAAAGATTAAGAAGTAACCTTACTAGAAAATGATTTAGACAAGAAAATCAAGACCAACAAACACTTTCTTCTTGTTAGGGGCTGAGTTAGACCTACTCCAACACCCACAATCTTGACTCACAAGGGTTCAATACACCCTAAATAACAAGAACTCAAGATCCAACCTAGTCTTGATTAAAACCTTCCATTAAAACTTCAATAACTTCTTCAAAACTTCAAGGAAATCTACCAAACTTTGCAAGCAACTCTAGGATGATGTTAAGATGATAAAAATGAGAAGAAAAATTTTGTAAGATGATGGTGGTGGTGATGATAATTTCGGCAGCAACAAAGGGGAAGAGAGGAAGGAGACTTATATTTTTTTTGAAACTAGGTGAAGGGAAAAGTTGCATGCATAGAGAAATGAACTAATTATGGTTTATAGAAAATGAAGAAAAGGTTGTGTGTGGGAATGGGTAAACCGGCCATAGGTGGGGGTATAGGGTGATTTTATATATATATATTTTGATTTTGTTGTTGTATGATTTAATTAAAAGGTGGTGTAAGTATTAGTTAAATAAAAGTAAGGTTTAAGGTAAAACGCGAGTTTTAAGCAAGAAATTTACGTAAACGCGAAACACCATGGAAAATGACAACGATGTAAATTATAATCATCGGGGAGTATTATAAGAATATTAAACCACTTAAGGCACGAAGACGGAATAGATTCCCAAATACGGCTCACTTAAAGCTGAGAACGGGAAATTCTTACCAAATCGGGTAAACGTAAAATTAATGACTTTGCTAAAAAATAAAAATAGAAGTAAAGTTCGGAATAAATAGTGACCTTAACTATGAAATGTTACACAAAGTGCATCATCGAGTTTATCCGCCCATTCCTTTCTATTTCCATTCATAGTTTTTTCCAAGATGCAATTAATGGCAAGGTTTAGTATTTTTGATTTGACCACTTGTTTATTGGTGATAAGGGGTAGCAAGCCTTTGGGTCACTCCATGTTTCTTCAATGTTTTCTCAAGAAGAGAATTGCAGAAGTGTGTCCCTTGATAACTTATCAGTGCTTTTGGGACCCCAAATCTTAGAAACAATTTTCGAATAAATTTAACTACTACCCGAGCATCGTTAGTTGGTAATGCTTTAGCCTCAACCCATTTTGAAACATAATTGACTGCTACGAGAATGTATTTGTTATTTCGGGAATACAGGATGGGTCCCAAGAAATCAATACCCCAAATATCAAAGACTTCGCTTACGAGAATGTTACTTAAGGGTATTTGATTACGGGAACATATGTTACCGGCCCTCTAACATGCATCACATTCGTGAACATATCTCGGAGCATCCTTGAAAATAGTTGGCCAGTAAAATCCTAAATTAAATACTTTCTTGGCGGTAATGTTGGCTTCATAATGTCCTCCAGCTAGTCCCATATGACAATGTTCTAGAATTTCCCGCAATTCCTTACCGACCACACATCTCCTTATGACTCTATCAGGACATGATTTGAATAGGTAAGGATCATCCCATATGTAATGTTTAATGTCTGACAAGAATTTTTTTCTTAAATGATATGTCAAATCTTGTGGCATGATCTTCGATACTAAGAAATTTGCATAGTCTGCATACCAAGGGTCATTTCTAGCTTCCCTTACATAGATCGTCATAAGATGTTCATCGGGGAAGGAGTCGCGTATTTCTTCTTCATTTAGCTTTTCCATTTTGGATTTTCTAATCTGGACAAGTGATCGGCAGCCAGGTTTTCAGTCCCCTTTTTATCCTTAATCTCAATAGCAAATTCTTAAAGCAGTAAAACCCATCTTATAAGCCTTGGCTTTACGTCCTGTTTGCTGAACAAATATTTCAAGGCAAAATGATCAGTATAGACGACAGTTTTAGACATGATTATATAAGACCGGAATTTATCAAAGGCATAGACTACTGTGAGAAGCTCTTTTTCAGTAGTAGTGTAATGCTCGTGAGTGTCATTCATAGTTGTTAGCCTTATTTTTATATAAGTCGAACACGAATGTTATCGGTCGTCTTAGTCACAATTAGTCTTGTATTGTAATAGGCTAGACGGGTTTAACGGGCTTGGACTTTAAGCTAATATTGTCCATGTTTCGGGCTAAAGCCCGGCCCAAGCAAACAAAGCCTAATGCCAACATGTGGCTTGGACTATAAATAGACCCCTCCTAGCATGTTAGGAGGGTGTTGGTTCTCATTATTTTCTCATAGTGCAATCTAACCATCCTTCCTTTCTCTCTACTTTCTCTCTCTATCTTCTTTCTCCTTTCTTTAGCTTATCTGGTTCGTGCATGTTTATTGGTATGCTTATTAGTTGTGTTATGGATTAGTTATTTGGGATAGCATGTGGTATCAATCGCCAAGGGGTTTTAGGTGATTTGATTTGTGGTTTTTTTTATATACTCGCTTTGTACGCGTCTCATTCGAAAAAGTGGTTTAAATTTTGTGTTTAAAAGTGATAAAGCTTATGTGTTTATGTTAGATATACTCTAGATTTAGTCACTTTTGCAAAAGAAATCGAGAAAAACGAACAAAAATTATGTTTTTGATGATTTTTAATGATTAGAAACGTGTTTTTTGAAGGGTGTGAAATATGTTTTATGATGTGTGCGGTTTATGTTATTAATCGTGCGAAATAAGTTTTGTGCGAAATACAGGTTGTTTCATTTCATGCGATTTATGTCATTTTGTAAAACAAAACTTTGTCAAAATTTCTAGAATCGTGCGAATGCGAAATACGTATACAACCATCATGCAAAATACGTTTGAAATAGTGCGAAACAAGTTTGTTTGATTTGTGCAATTTATGTCATTAAGTACGAAATATTACAGGTGAAATTAGAGTGCGAAATATTACATTTCATAGAACTAAACTCTGTCGAAATAACTTCAATCGTGCGAAACAAGTCAACATAACAATCATGCAAAATATGTCAAGCGAAATATAACAAGCCGTGCGAAATAAGACATATTCGATACCCAGTGCTCATTTTCGATAATTTAAATTCGCTTCAAGTATTTTTGGTACAAGAATTTTTGAACTTCGAAGACTACAAGCACATCAAAAAAATACCAAATCACAATCACAATCACTACAATAAACTTAAGATCCGATATCCATTCACAACAACATCAAAATGTCAAATACCGATAACAACTTGCAAACTCAAAATCAAATGCTCTTCACAATGCCATCATAAAAGCAGGTGGTAAAGACCGTCCACCAATGTTAGCATCTGGTAACTATGTTTAGTGAAAATCTTGAATCAAGGAGAATTGACAGGTTGTGGGGTTGGGTATGCGAGGGTGAGGAGCAACGACACAAACCTAACAATGAACTCCATCCAATATTCGTCTCCAGAATCCACCAATAATTCAAAATGGGCTGAAAGAACAATTTTAGTTTCAGTAGGTAGTTCAGAAACCACTATAGAAGGGTACATGGAGAACTATAAGAATGTTTCACAAGACATACGGAACCAACTTGATGCTGAAGCTGAAGTTGTTCAGATAATTGCCATAGGGATAGATAATGATATCTACTCTACAGTCGATGCTTGTTCAAATGCATGTGAAATGTGGAAAACTATTGAAAGGTTGAAACAGGGTGAATCAATCAATGTTCAAGATCTTGAAACCAATTTATATTGGGAGTTTAGAAAATTCACATCACGGGATGGTGAATCAGTTGAATCGTATTACTCAAGGTTCTACAAGATGATGAATGAGCTTGTCAAAAATCAGTGTGATGTTACCAATCATCAAGTGAATATTTAGTTTTTACTTCAATTACAACCAGAATGGCAAAGATTTGTGATGCTTGTTAAGCAGAGTCAAGAATTATAGACTGTCTCCTACCATAAACTTTATGACATTCTGAAGCAACACCAGAATGAAGTCAATAAGATAAGAGCTGAAAGACTAGCATGTACTACTAATCTATTCGCACTTGTTGATCAACAACAACCAGTTTACCATCCTCAAAACCATCCTAATCAATACACTCAAACTTCCTCAACTAGATCACAACAAGCTGTTACCAGAAATAGAGGTAAAGCAATTGTCAACTATCCTCCACCCACTTATGATCAAGAACCTACTATGGTTGCTGAAGATGATGAAATGTCAAAGGAAAAATTGATTGATAAACTCATGACTTTAATTTCTCTATCATTCAAGAAAATCTACAAACCTACCAACAACAACCTCAAAACTTCATCAAACACCAGTAGAGCAAATCAAGATAATACTCCAAGAATCAACAGAGGAATTGGGTATGATAATCAGAGGGCAGTTAATGCTTCTGAGGCTAGGGAGAATGTAGGTACACAGGTGGTACAACAATATGGAATTCAATGTTATAATTTCAAGGAATATGGGAATGTAGCAAGGGAATGTCAGAAACCAAAACGGGCAAAGGATGTATCTTATCACAAGGAGAATATGCTATTGTGTAAGCAAGAGGAAGCTGGATTTTGAGTTGAATATAGAGTAAGGTGACTGGAGGGATGACACTGATGATGAACCTGAAGATCAGGAATTAGAAGCACATTATCTGTACATGGCACAGATTCAAGAGGCTACTCTAGATGCTAATGAGAATTCTAGACCCGTCTTTGATGTTGAGTAGGTACAAAATGATAATGATAACTATAATATGTTTGCTAATGACAGAGAACATCCTGAGCAACCTGAATCTATTAATGACACATATCCGGATGAACAAGGTGATACTAATATCACTACTGATTCATTGGATATGAGCAATAATAGAGGAGAGGCTAACCAAGATGAAGATGAAGATCTTGCTAGAGAACGTGATTTGCTTGCTTCCTTAATTGAAAAACTAAAATGTGAAACTGATGAAAGCAAAGATCGTAATAAACTATTAGAATCATCAAACAAGAATTTAGTTAATAAACTGAAAAGTGAAATTGAAGATTTCAAAAACAAAAACAAATCTTTAGAGTCATCAAATAATCATTTCAAAGAACGAAACACTGAACTAGAAAAGAATAATCAATTGATGTTCAATGACCTTAAGAAGTTCCAATCTAAACTCGATAGGTATCATGATGTAATTTATGCGTCAAAGGTGGAAATTGACGGTGCAAAAGCTAAAGGGGATTTGATGTCATACAAAATGGAATCTCAAAATTCATTTAATGAATATACTCGAAAGGTAAATGATTTAAATCAAACGATTTCAGAAAGTAAAAAGGAGCTTATTACACATCAAGAAACCATCTCCATATTGTCATAAGAAAAAGAGGCTCAGAAGAAGTTTCATAAAACTCGTGAACACAAAGAACTTGAAAAAGTCATTGCTTTGGAAAATAAAATAAAGGTTTTAACTGATATTGTATATTAAACCGGTCAATCAGTTCAAACAATGAATATGCTTAATCGTAATTGTAAAACGAGTTTTGTAAAACCTGAGTTCCTCAAGAAAGCTCAAAGAGCGAATCCTCATCTGTATGATATAGGTTGCTATAATGATAATCTTGCTTTAATGTTAACTCCTGAATCTGACGAAACGATTCGTCTTGCCCAAGAAAATCAATCAAAATTAAGTGATTTAATCAAACCTTTTGATTATAGTAACTTGAATAATCTTTATGATTTGTTCGTTCCACAAAGTGAAAAGTCGCCTGAACGGAGATATTTTTCAGAAAGGTCAAAAATGAGTCATACACTTGTTAAGAATGAAAATTCAAAAGAGTCTTTTAATAAACAAACAACTTTGTTAGAAAAACGGATAGATGAATACATTCCGTGGGATCAAAAGTGTAAAAGCTCTAAAGAACTTTTCAAAATTAAAAGAAGTGTTGACATGATTTTTGACGGAGTGGAACGTTGCAAACAAACAATTGCTAAAAGGACATATTTTGGTCATATAGATCCGTTCATTCAAAATACAATCGAAGGAAATTTTTGTCCCTAAATTCGAAAAATCAATGCTGATTTAGAAAAATTTCACTTGTGTTTGAAAGAGGAAATGGTTGTCGATTTGAGATACTTTAATTCTCTTGAACCTGAAGTAGACTCTTAAATCTCAACTGGAAACTCAAAGAACATAGTTTTTGAATGAAATCGAACGACTTTCCAAGGAATATTATTATGCTGATCACATGAATGCAATACTTGGTGTGTACACTAGACTTGATGAAGTTACTAATTTGCAATGTGATTATTTGGAAGCTTTAGAAAAATATCAAAGTCTTGAAAATGAGCTTTCAAATAGAAATACGAAGTCAAAAAGTTTTGAAGAACTTCAGTAACACGCTATTAATTTTGAACTTGCTTTACAACAATGTCAAGAACAGATTAAAAATGACAAAGCTTAGAAACACAAAAGAAACAAATTCATTTTGAGAATTAAATGTCAAATCTTTTGAAATTCAAGACTTAAAAGCTCAATTACAAGACAAAGGCATTGTAATAAGTGAGTTAAAGAAACTCATTGAAAAGATGAAAGGAAAATCTATGGAAACTAAGTTTGAAAAACCATCAATTATTCGACAACCGAACGCTTTTAAAAGTCAAAGACAATCAAATTTAGGCAGACCGGCTACTTTTTCATATTCTCTTGCAAAGAAAGATTTTTCAATGTCAAATTCGGTCACCATAAATAATGTGTCCAATGATTTTTCAAAACCAGTCACTGCACAGATTTTGCCTCAAAGATAAAATGTTGTTCAAAAGAACACAAATTTGATTGCATCATGAATGTACAAAATGAACACCAGGACCATTCAACCTAGAACATCTCAGTTACCTCAAGAAATTAAGAAAAATAATAAACGTGTGTCTTTCTCTACAAGAGTAATTCTCACTACTAGTCTTAGCAGACCATAGCTTAAGAGCAATCGATTGGAAGATAGAGTCATGCATAACAATAGTCAAGGGAACAAGCAACAAGTAGAAGACCACCGTAGGAAATTTAAGTTTTCTAATTATAAAACGTTTGTAACTGCGTGCAATGACAGTTTAAATGCTCAGACCTCAAATGTAAACTTTGTTTGTGTTACTTGTGGAAAATGTGTGCTAAATGACAATCATGATTTGTGTGTTCTTTATTATATTAATGGCGTGAATTCTAGGACGAAAATGCCTATGGTTGTGCCTATTAGTACTAGGGAACCCAAGCTAAATGTGAACCAATCTATTGTAACACCCCTTAAGAAAACAGTTGTTGTAGAATCCACTAATCAGAAACCTAGAAGCAAAACTAGGAAGCAATATAAGCATATTAGTAAGACACGTAGATGGTGGTACCCTAAGACAACACCACCCGGACATAAATGGAAACCTAAGTCTAGTGCAATGAATGTTAAACCAAATGTTAGTTTGCCTCTAGGAAAGAACTCTAGAAATGCTAATACTTTGGAATCCAACACTATTAGGGGATCCACTTTGTCCAAAACTCCATTGTCTTCTAATTCTTTTGCATCTCATAGAGATAATATTGTTCATCTTTGATTATGGGTGCTTAAAGCACAGGACGGGAAATCTTAAGCTTCTAAGTAAATTTGTGGAGAAATTTCTAGGCACAGTAAAGTTTAGAAATGATCAAATTGCACCGATTCTTGGTTATGGAGATCTGGTTCAAGGAAATATCACTATCAGAACGGTTTATTACGTCGAAAGGCTGAATCACTTATTCTCCGTTGGTCAATTCTATGATGCAGATTTGGAAGTTGCTTTTCGGAAGTCTACATGCTACATTCGTGATTTGAAGGGAAATGATCTTCTCACAGGTTCTAGTGGCACAAATCTTTATTCCATCACTCTTCAAGACACATCTACTCCCAATCCAATTTGCCTAATGGCTAAAGCTTCATCATCACAAGCATGGTTATGGCATTGTCATCTTTTACATCTAAACTTTGATACCATCACTTGCTTTTGAATTATGATATTGTGACTGGCCTTCCAAAATTGAAATTCATCAAAGATCATCTTTCTTCTTCTTGTGAGTTGGGGAAAGCAAAATGTAAGTCTTTCAAGACTAAAACTACCCCAAGCTCAAAGAGAAGTTTACAAATTCTACACATGGACTTATGTGGTCCCATGAGGGTAGAAAGCATCAATGGTAAGAAATATGTGTTGGTAAGAAATATGCTCGAACACCTGAACAAAATGGCGTTGTCGAAAGACAAAATCGTACTCTTATTGAGGCTGCTCGAGCAATGCTAAGCGCCGCTAAAGTTCCTTTGTTCTTCTGGGCTGAAGCAATTGCCACAGCATGTTTTACTCACAACCGTTCACTCGTAATTCCTCGACATGAGGAAACTCCTTATCACATCATCAATGGCCGAAAATCGTCTATAAAATTCGTTTACGTCTTTGGATCGTTATGTTACATTGTCAGAGATGGTGAAAATCTTGACAAGATAAAGGAAAAAGGTGATGCATGTATTTTTGTAGGGTATTCTACTTAGTCAAGAGCTTACAGAGTATATAACAAGAGAACAAGAGTGATAGTTGAAACCATTCGTGTCAACTTTGACGAATTACCGCAAATGGCGTCAGATCACGTCAGTTTTGATCTCGTTCCACAATGTCCAACTACGGCACTTGAACAAGACATTTTAAGTCTCGGTCTCCAAATTCAACAAAATGTTCCTCAAGCAGTTGAGATAGTAACAACGTCAAATGAGCTGGATTTGCTATTTGGTTCGATGTTCGATGAATTACTCAATGGAACTACTACAGTTGTGTCAAAGTCTTACGTTGTAACTGCTGCTGATGCACCTGATCAACGTCAACAACACAACACAACTCCATCTACTTCAACCACCGTTGCTGCAGATACAACTCTATTGAACATTCAAACAACAACTAAAACTACAAGTCAAGCACCAACTATTACTGCTACTGAGAACATTAATCAAGCATAAACTCAAAAAGAAAATGCACAAATTAAAGAATATGAATTTATCAACATCTTTAGTACACCGGTAAATGAACAAGGGGAGACATCCTCTCGATATGTTGATTCGTAAACATGCATACATTCTATCAACGACATCCTTCAGATCATCTGTTAGAACAAGTCATTAGAAATCCTTCTCAATTAATTAGAACAAGACGTCAGCTAGAAACAGATGGCGAGATGTGTATGTTCGCACTCACTGTGAGTCAAAACGAACCAAAGACCATCAAAGAAGCCATGGCTGATTCTGCATGGATTGAAGCGATGCAAGAAGAACTTCACCAGTTTGATCGATTAGATGTATGGGAATTAGTCGACAGACCACTCAGCAAAAATGTCATTAACATGAAGTGGCTCTGAAAAAAAAACAGGATGAATAGAATACTATAATCTGCAATAAAGCTCGTCTTGTAGCTAAGGGATATGGTCAGCAGGAAGGAATTGACTTTGAAGATTCATTTGCTCTAGTCGCTCGATTGGAAGCTGTTCGGTTATTCGTGTGCGTATGATGCACACAAATCATTTCTAGTATACCATATGGACGTCAAGACAGCATTTCTTAACGGTCCTCTGAAGGAAGAAGTGTACGTCAATCAGCCAGATGGATTCGTAGACCCACATCATCCTGACAAAGTCTATTGTCTCAAGAAGGCATTATATGGACTCAAACAAGCTCTAAGAGTGTGGTATGATGAACTCTTCAACTTCCTGGTATCTAAAGGGTTCACCAAAGGTTCTATTAATCCAACTCTGTTCATTACTAAAAAAGGGGAAGACATATTGCTTGTGTAAATTTACATTGATGGCATTATTTTTGGTTCTACGAACCTAAAACTTTCCAAAACGTTTGAAAAACTAATGCACAACAAGTTTGAAATGTCTATGATGGTGGAGCTAAAGTACTTTCTAGGAATTCAGATTCACCAATCACCACGTGGTATCTTTATAAACCAAGCTAAGTATGCTCAAGAGATACTTAAAAAGCATGGTATGACCTCATGTGATAGCATTGGTGTAACACCCCCAAATTGGGTCGCAGCGGAATTATGTCCGGGAGCGTTACTTCATAATACCATTGCACAAGACTTTAAGAGAACGACCTCTAAATGTGTTGTTCGAAAAGAAATCTTGTATTTTTTAGACTCCAATGCACATCAAGTAAGCCAAGCATCTAATTCACCTGAGAAAAACATGCTTAAAAGTGTCAACATAAAGTTAGTGAGTTCATAGATTTTTGTAAGAATAAATGTAAGTCACAAAAACTATATATACAAATTTACTGTATTACAAGTCCCGCCCATACAAGACTTGCAACTCATAAATTCAAATACATAGGTTTTTAAAATGCGTGTAAACACGAAACACTCAAGATGCGTTTGTTAAAATGTTGAATCAAAGATTTGTAAAGTATGCATGTTATAATAGTTACCAAAACTATATGTATGAATGTTGGACCGCAATGTTTCAAAGAGTATGATAATTGTAATGAGCACAATATCACAAAATGTTTCAAGTATGTATTGCCTAGTATGCAACATGAGGAGTGATTACGATTGCACCCTTAAGTTCATGAAACTGCGACGTAGACTTATCAGTATGCCACTTTATTTAAGGCACGATAAAAGTTCATGAGTATGTTGTGCTGGCCCTGAGGATCCAAGCCAGTCGTGATCCGACATGGTATAACGTTCGTTAGTTCGATCTCGAACTAGTGAGAGCTAATCACCCGAACAGGGGTTGTCAATCCCCAATAGATTTATTTTAAAACATTCGCGCTTACCCTCCAAGTAATTAACAGTTCATGCAACCAAAGCTAATCCTTAATCATTCGAGTAAAAGTAAAGTTGTTGCGTCCATAAGTAAATACAAGTATAGTATCTCACCGTGAGATATGAAAATGAGTTTGTAAGCAATCATGTAATGAGTATGTAAACGTTTATGTAAACAAGTTTGTAATCAATCATGTAAATGAGTTTGTAAACGTTCATGTATCCGAGTATATAAATGAGTTACGAGATCAAGTATGCAATCAAGTATGTAAAAGAGATTGTAAAAGATATATGTAAACAAGTTGTAACGAGCATGTATTCTCTCTCGAGATTTGTAAAGCAAATGTAAAACAAGTGAAAGAGGGGCTATAAACTCACCTCAAGTGAAATGTATTGATTATAGAAAATCAATAAAGTGAAACGTCACGTAAAGTCCGAATGCAACCTAATTGATATATAGGTCGTATGAGTACATTGTACTTTGAATAACTAATACAACATATAATTCTATATAGTTACATCACCACCTAAACGTGTTTGTTTAATTTATATAATTAAACAATATAAATTTGTACTTTGAAAAATAAATGTCCATGTATTTGTATCTGTAAAAATAGTATACTTGTCTAAGAATTGATTATTTGTTAAAAATACTTGATTTAATGTTTTTATTATTTGTATAAAGTTATCGTATAGATAGTTCAATCGTCTTGTAAAATAATATTTATAAAGTTAAAAACATGTATAAATATTATGTAAGTAATACCACATCGTTTTGTAAAGTTTTTATTAAAAATGAACCAATACTATTCAAGTCAGGAAATAGTGCACAAGAGTAAAATAGTGCGTATCTTTCTCGTTTTAACTCCGTTTTATACGTTCTTTATGTCCGCGGTTTTGTATTAAGAAGATTTATTAAGATATTATATTTATAATATTTTCGTTACTGGTGAACAGTAACTTTTTACTGTTTATAAATTATATAAAAACTATTTTTATATATTTAGTTATCGTAATCTTGCAAAAATCATAACTTACTCATTTTAATTCCGTGTTTAGTGATTCTTTCGAGCACGTCTTCGTAATTAAAAGTTCTATCCAAGTAAAGTATTTTCCAAAAATTTCCCTTTTCCCCAAAAAAAAGTATTTTCCAAAAAGTCACTGCTATGAACAGTAACTTATTTTTATAAAAACATTTATTATTGTAAACTTGTAAATAGCGTAACTTTTTCATTATAATTCGGATTGTCGAGTTCTTTATATGCTTACGATCGTCATAAAATGTAGTATTTTAATAAAATATAAAATAAATATTTTATTTTCGAAATAAAAACAGTAGGTTTGTATATATTTTCATAAACTTGATTTTATAAGTTTTTAACTTAAATAGAATACTACAAGTCCTCTACTTTGTGATTAATACACTAACTTTTGTATATTTATAATCCTCTATTATATGTCTAGGAATGTGTCCAAGAATAATAAGCCTTTACATTTATTTAACCATAAACATAATAAGTAAACTTTTATATATTTAATTTAAAACTAGTTTTATAAATTAACTAATAATTATACCAAGTGTGTTCTTGCCTTCTACCATCATTTTAGCATTATAACATCATAATAAAAAATGTTGTTCGTATTTATACAAGTGTAAATATCCATTTTACAAACTTATAAAATACCTTAGGTGATGATTAACTATATAACAATTACATAAAACATGAAATAAATAATGTGAAAAGTTTAGGGTTCTTAGAAGACCTTAACAAGGTGGATGATGAAGAGAAACAAAGTCTAAACCCTAACTTATCAATAAAACCCAAGCTTTTAAATCAAGAAAACCCTAACTTTAATATAGAAACCCCAGTTTTCTTCTTGTTATTAAACCCTTGTAATCACTTAACCAAGTTTCCAATACACCTTAGATATGCCTAACAATGAAACTTGAACACTTGTATCTTTGTAAAATCAAAAGTTATAAAATATTTAAAGAGGTGTTTGCTTGCCGTGGCTTATGAGGGGAGATGGAAAGAATGTTTTGTTGATTTTGCTAGTTGAATGATATGTGTATAAGTGTTAGGAATAAAAACCCTTATATAGCATAAATATCTAAGAACACATCTATGGAAATTAGAGAATTAGATAGATTTGTGTAAGAATGGGATGGCTCTTGTAAGAAAGCTAGTGAAAGGTGTAAGGAAAGTTAGTAATGTAAGAAGTTTGCTTGGAAAGGTTATCAACATGTGTTAAATACAAAAATCAATAATATCTTTGGTTTTTCTTTCTCTATATCTGGCCAAGTATATATATATGTGTAGAAAAATAATAATTCTTAAGTATTGGATATAATTGTGGGTATTTGGTCGAGTATAGATAGGTATTGGTGCTTTCGGGTATGCCTAAATGTATTTTATGGCGAAACTTAAATATTTTACGTAACCAATAAAAATAAAATATAAAAAGTTGATTATTAATTTCGTAAAAATAATATAATGCTTGCTTGACGTAAATTTTTATTTGTTTGATGGCGGTTTACGTTGATTGTTGGTTTTTAGTTTACGCGATTTAACTAAACGATAAAAATTAAAAGGAAACTCATAAAAGTTTAAAATAAATAGTTGAGAGTTTATTGACGTAAAAGATGTGAAAATGTGAATTGTTACAGTTGGTACTCCAATGGCTACTAAACCCCTAGATGCTGATTTGAGTGGAACTCCCGTTGACCAAACAAAATATCGTAGCATGGTCGGGGCACTCATGTACTTAACAGCAAGTAGACCATATATTGTACATGCAACATGTTATTGTGCTCGTTATCAAGCGAGACCAACTGAAAATCATCTTAAGGAGGTTAAATGGATCTTTCGGTACCTTAAGAATACCATTAACATGGGACTCTAGTATTCGAAGGACACCAGTTTCGAACTAACTGGTTTTTAGATTCAGATCACACGGGCTGTCTCGATTCATGTAAGAGCACATCTTATGGCATACAATTTCTAGGTGGTGATAAGCTAGTCAACTAGTCATCAAAGAAACAAGACTGTACTTAAATATTTACAAGTCTACTACAACACTTTATATCATAAGTCTTGCATAATTAAGGTCTTTAGTTCATCATTTGTCCAAGGGTACAAGTCCTCATATTTCTTTTACTTGTAAACCTTAATAAGTAAACTTTTAAATAACTAGTTTATATATACTTTTTATAGATAAACCAACAGTTGTATAATACTTATACTTCCATTATAACATGTTCTCAACATTAATATAACATATGACAAAGTTTATCAAACCACGAACAAATGTAAAAATCCATTTTACATGTTAATAATATTCCTAGATGGTGATTCACTATATAAACATAATATACATATAAAATCACAAATGTAAAAAGTTTAAGAGTTTTAGATGACCTTAATATGAAGTAGGATGATGAACAACAAGATCTAAACCCTAGTTTAGATATTAAACCCAAGCTTCCAATACTTAGAAAACCCTAATTCCAAAGAAAACCCTAATCTTAAACCTTTCTTAATTAACCCTTGTAAATGCTAATCCAAACCTTCAAACCTTCTTGTAATACCTTAGATATGATGTTAGATCACTTTAATATGTGGTAAATAAAATTGTATGGATTGTGTCTATGTGTTTGCTTCAAGCCGTGGCTAGGGAGAAGGAAACAAGAGAGATTATGAAGTTTTCTAGTTAAGGAATGAGTGTATGAGTTTTCTACAAGTTATGCATGTATTTATACTACAAAGGCTAGTCAACAACACTGTTAGGGAGCGGTCAAGACTAGTGGAAACATTGGGGAGGGAATTAAGGAGAAAAGATGGTCAAAAACACTAGTCATGTGTTAGTCATAATAAGCCCTAGGTTGTACAAGACTTTGGCAAAGATTTTATATGCTCTTGGTCCCCTAGGAAAGCAATATACACGAAAATTAGGGAAGGGACATATCTAGATGAGTCTTTGATCTTTTATGGTGAAATTCTAGTGATACTTGAAGTATTAAGATGTATAGGTTAAATGTAGAAGTAAATACTTGTAAAGTGTATGTTCTAGTTTTTTTTGGGTAAAAGGGACAATACCCCGGTAAATTATATTAATACCCAATGCCAATAAGTACAAATGGAATGTGACTGAGTGTCACATTAACCTCAAGCATACAGCTTGAACAACCATTTCGAATGACATGCCATTCGAATTACAAAATTACAAAGCAAATAACACCACTAGGAAAGAACCACCTAATGGTACAAAGACAAAAGGAAAATACAATCATCTAAAGATAGAATTAGGTAAATCCCATAACCTAGCATAAAGCACTCCCTCTGTTGTGCGTTTGAAAGCACACGACAACAACTTCATACGAACCAAAGAAGAGATACACGAAACTACCTGATCTATGGACCTCTTCGACTTCTTGAAAAGCCTCCAGTTACGCTCTTGCCAAATAAAATACGCTGAAGCCGCAACAACTAACTTGGCAATAACAACATGAGTAGTCTTGCGCCTTGCAATACCACCAAAATGATCGACAATATCATATATATTATGAGAAACTCGACCAAGACCAGCCTTCACTTTCATACGACTCCAAACCGAATTAGCAAAGGGACAAATAAAGAAAAGATGTTCATGTGAATCCGGAGTAGCTTCACAAAGAGGACATGTAGATCCCAACACATTCGAATAGTCCCATATACTAACACGATCCTGCGTTTTCAATTTATGGTTGATAATTAACCACAAGTTGAAAGCATGCCTAGGAATACCCATGGCGAACCAAATCAAATCGACCCAAGGGACCTTATCAGCTCTCGGCCGAATACATTCCCACACCTGAGCAACCGAAAACCTCTTTACCATACCATCATAGAGACGCCATTCCAGGCCATGGGATGGTTAAAAGTAAGGGTTAATGTCCTTGTTTTCAAAAATAAAGTGAAACGAGAATGTATTCGTTCTAATATAAGTAATGAGCATGTAGACAGTTTGTAAAAAAAGACAATGTAAATGCACGTGTAATGAATTCAAAACCTATCATGTAATGAAATTGGTAACAAGCATGTTTGCACCAAAAAGTTGTAAAGTATAGTAAAACAAGTAAATGTGGGGCTATAAACTCACCTTAAGTGAAGTAATCGAACAATGTAAATCACAAACTGAAAAATGCGTCACGAATATCGCCACCGACTGCAACCTATTAATTATAGGTCGTATGAGTATAAGTACTTTGACATAAACTATACTTATAAATTTTATATAGATACATCACCATCTATTTGTATTTGTGAAATAATATTTATAAAGTTAACATGTTTACAAATATCACTTTAATAAAAATGTCGTAACTTTCGCGTTTTAAGCCGTTTCGTACGTTCTTTACGTCCACGCTTTCGTATTAAGAAGAGTTATCAAAATACTACATTTTTATTATATTTCAACCCTCTGCGTGGAAAGTATAAACTCGTAAAAGTATTATCTTATCGTTTTTAACTCTGATTTTTGTGATTCTTTCGAGCACGTTTCGTAATTAAAGTTTTATTAACTAATGTTATTTTCAAAAAGGTTAACTTTTCTGGAGATGGAATAGTGATTTTTACTGTTCATTAGTTTATAAAATTATTTTTATTAAACTTTTATTATCTGTAAAATGAAAAATCCATAATCCTTCGTTTATTGATCGAAAAATTTATGATTTTTTAATAGTTTTGGAATCTAAAAATATGTCTATCTTTTTATGAAAAATAATTATATAATTTTTCAGAATTGGAAATAATAAGTTTTGATAAAATTGTTTTATTTAATAGCTTTTTATTTATCGTAAATTGCAAATGGCGGTTATCTTCTTCGTTACTAGTCGGAATTTTCAAGTTCTATATGCTTACGATCGTCATGACGTTGTAGATATTTTATAAACATATAAGATGATACCTTTTAAATTTTGAATTTAAACTAGTTGTTTTGTCTTTTCTAACAAATGTTTATAAAGTTGTTTTATATGTTTGTAGCTTAGTAAATTTGTTACAAGTCCACTACAACACTTTATATCATAAGTCTTGCATAATTAAGGTCCTTAGTCCATCATTTTTCCAAGAGTACGAGTCCTCATATTTCTTTTACTTGTAAACTTTTTTTTGGGTAAAGGTTTTCCCCGGTAAATTATAATACACAAAAAATCGTTGAAGTACAAAGGATATGGGTGAAATCCCTTACCTCAGTTCAAAAAATGGACACTTATAAGCAACAATATTGCTACTAATCTACTCTATATAAGAATGACATGCCAATTCTTATGATACAAAATAAGAATCCAACAAAATAATAAAAAAAAACATAAAAAGCAGGTGTTTCTATCTACCATTCCACATTGGCATCATAAGCCACTTCCCAATGATTTTAAGGATTGACTGAAACCAGCACAATTCATTATAAATCCATGCACACAAACAATACTCCAAAATTCCAAACTTGTTTTATAGAGTTAGCCAAAAATGCACTAAAAGTCCGGATGACAACAACTTCCATGCGCATAACCAACTTCCAAATGGTCATCACATTATAGGAAATAATATGGTTCGAGACACAGACCATCAATAAATTACCATAAGGATAATGAGTCAATGTATGAACCGCACCAACAATAGGCAAGGGCTTGCATTATGCGTAGGTAATTAACAAATGACCACCAAATCATCATCATTATCCCACACCCCATGTTATCCAGACAAACGAGCATATGAATAACATGTCCACAGCCAACGTACCTTCCATCCATTAGAAGATCATGAAAGCATTAACATGACCAAGCTGGTAACTTGCAAACACCAACTTTTAATTGAATCCAGCAATGAAATGATACCCCAGCAGCGAACAAGACAAGAGAAAGACAAAACTCAATGGTGAGAAACCCTTTATCCAGTTATCCTGTAAAGTATGAAACCCTAAAAACTTAGGGTTTCGCCTAGCCATCCAAGCAATCATGTAGCAGTAGTGTATGATCCTCTCTTACAAAACCCACGAAACAAAACTAGAAGAATACCCATGAATAAAACCCTAGAAATTAAGGTTTCACAGCATCACGTCCAGGTAAAGAACCACCCAACTAAACAACCATAAAGTGGTGATAGAAGACTACAATAGCCGAACCTAAACCGGATAGGATAACGACCATGTAGGAACACCACAACGATGATGATCAGATATATGCAAACAGCGATAGCACCAGATCAATCACCATTAACGACGGCTACCCAAGAAAACCCTGAAAGGGTTATGAGTTCTAACAAGCCTATGACCACCATAACATGATCCACCCATAGATAATCATTACACATCATAGGATCAAGGTAAAAAACCCTCAGCAAACCCTAAAAAGATAAACAATAAACAGAACCCTAAATTAATAGGGTTAGGGTATCGGCTGCTATAAGAACGATTTCATAAAGATGAACCATTAGAAGAAATTGCGAGCCTCTTCTTTGAATCACACAACCTAAAAACCGATTGCATACCAATAATCAAAAAACATCCTGATCAAAATTCTAAAAAACGGGAGTCCAAGGACACACCCGAATACAAAAATCAATAGAATGCATTTGTTTATAGGTAGAGAGACGGTTTTAGAGGTAGTAATGGTCGTAATAGCAAAGGAGAGGAGGCGGCCGGAAATCGCCCATAAGGAGAGAGATACCAAATTCTTATGTTTTTTAGCAAATGTTTTTTTACTTGTAAACTTTTAAGTAACTAGTTTATATATACTTTTTATAGATAAACCAACACTTGTATAATACTTATACTTCCATTATAACATGTTTTCAACATTAATATAACATATGACAAAGGTTATCAAACCATGAACAAATGTAAAAATCCATTTTACATGTTAATAATATTCCTAGATGGTGATTCACTATATAAACATAATATACATATAAAATCACAAATGTAAAGAGTTTAAGAGTTTTAGATGACCTTAATATGAATTAGGATGATGAACAACAAGATCTAAACCCTAGTTTAGATATTAAACCCAAGCTTCCAATACTTAGAAAATCCTAATTCCAAAGAAAACCCTAATCTTAAACCTTTCTTAATTAACCCTTGTAAATGCTAATCCAAACCTTCAAACCTTCTTGTAATACCTTAGATATGATGTTAGATCACTTTAATAGTGGTAAATAAAATTGTATGGATTTTTTATGTGTTTGTTCACGCGTGGTTAGGAGAAGGAAAAAGAGAGATATGAAGTTTTCTAGTAAGGATTACAAGTTATGATGTTTTATATTACAAAGGTAGTCAACAACACTATTAGTGGGGCGGTCACAGCTCGTGGAAAACATTGGGGAGGGGAGAATTAAGGAGAAAGGTGGTCAAAAACACTAGTCATGTGTTAGTCATAATAAGCCCTAGGTTGTACAAGACTTTGGCAAAGATTTTATATGCTCTTGGTCCCCTAGGAAAGCAATATACACGAAAATTAGGGAAGGGACATATCTAGATGAGTCTTTGATCTTTTATGGTGAAATTCTAGTGATACTTGAAGTATTAAGATGTATAGGTTAAGTGTAGAAGTAAATACTTGTAAAGTGTATGTTCTAGTTGGTTTCTCTTATGTATAAATTCGGCTATAATAATAATTGTGGGAGTAGTTTTATAAAACTTTGAGCATTAGGTATAAAAATGGGTATTTGTTGAAGCGTAGATAAGTTTTGGTGGTTCCGTGAATGCCTAAATGTATTTTATCGCGAAACGTAAACACTTTACGTGACCAGTAAAAATAAAATATGGAAAGTAAATAATTATCCTCCAAATAATTATGTAACACTTGTTTGACGTAAACTTTTAATTGTTTGATGTCCGTTTATGTTGAATGTTGATTTTCAGTTTACGTGATTTAGCTAAACATTGGAAATTTAAAGTTAACGCATAAAACCTTAAAATAAATAATTGGATGTTCATTGTGTGAAAATGTGAGTTGTTACAGTCTCCCCGTGTTAAAAGAATTGTGTCCCACAATTCAGTTCGAGTTGCCCTCCGAAATAGTGTTGATGAAGAGGTGTAAATGCTCGTCTTAATCCTCCTAATACGTGCTAAGTCAATCTGCTATCTTAATGTAGAATTTCATTGGTACGGGTCTCAATACCTTGATGACGTTTAACTTGCTGGCCGGTTGTCCTAGGGTGACTAATGATACGTCTTCGCCTTTTTGGCTTATGATTTGGTGTAAGATGATGTCAACTTTATTGTAAGATGGTGTAAGAGTTTACTTAGTTATCATGATTATTAGTTGTGTTCCTCGTGATAAATACGTTCTATGAATGCGCATACAACTTTGATATAAATTGAAAATTGTTTTCTTGACAAAAATTTTTAGGGTGACTACTCTCAGCATGGGCATGGTAAAAGTAAGGTAATGTCCTTGTTTTCAAAAATAAAGTGAAACGAGCAATGTATTTCGTTCTAAAATAAGTAACTGAGCATGTAGACCAGTTTGTAAAACGAATTGTAAATGCACATGTAATGAATTCAAACCAATCATGTAAATGAAATTGGTAACAAGCATGTTCTCACCCCAAAAGTTGTAAAGTATATGTAAAACAAGTAAAATGTGGGGCTATAAACTCACTTTGAGTGAGTATATCGACAATGTAAATCACAAACTGAAAATGCGTCACGAATACGCCCGAATGCAACCTAATTAATTATAGGTCGTATGAGTACTAAGTACTTTGAATAACTAATACCTTATAAAATTTTATATAGCTACATCACCATCTATTTGTATTTGTGAAATAATATTTATAAAGTTAACATGTTTACAAATATCACTTTAATAAAAATGTCGTAACTTTCACATTTTAAGCCCGTTTCGTACGTTCTTTACGTCCACGCTTTCGTATTAAGAAGAGTTATCAAAATACTACATTTTCATATTTTCAACCCTCTGGTGAACAGTAAACTCGTAAAAGTCTTATCTTATTCGTTTTAACTCTGATTTTAGTGATTCTTTCGAGCACGTCTTCGTAATTAAAAGTTTTATCTAACTAATGTATTTTCCAAAAAGTATCTGAGATGAATAGTGATTTTTACTGTTCATAGTTTATAAAATTATTTTTATAAACTTTAATTATCGTAAACATGAAAAATCCATAACTCCTTCGTTATTGATCGAAAAATTATGATTTTTAATGTTTTGGAATCCTAAAAATATGTACTTTTTATGAAAAATAATTATATAATTTTATCAGAATTGGAAAATAATAAGTTTTTATAAAATTGTTTTTATAAAAGCTTTTATTTATCGTAAACTTGCAAATGGCGTATCTTCTTCGTTATAGCTCGGATTTTCAAGTTCTCTACATGCCTACGATCGTCATGACGTGTAGTATTTTATAAAAATATAAAATGATACCTTTAAATTTCGAATTAAAACAGTAGGTTTTGATCTTTTGCTTAAAATGTTTATAAAAGTTGTTTTTATATGTTTTTAGCTTAGTAAATTTGTTACAAGTCCACTACAACACTTTATATCATAAGTCTTGCATAATTAAGGTCCTTAGTCCATCATTTCCAAGAGTATGAGTCCTGATATTTCTTTTACTTGTAAACTTTTTTTTGGGTAAAGGGTTTCCCCGGTAAATTATAATACACCAAAAATCGTTGAAGTATAAAGGATATGGGTGAAATCCCTTACCTCAGTTCAAAAAATGGACACTTATAAGCAACAATATTGATACTAATCTACTCCCTATATAAGAATGACATGCCATTCTTATGACTACCAAAATAAGAATCAACAAATAATAAAAAAAACCATAAAAGCCCGCGTGTTCTTATCACCACTTCCACATTGGCATCACTAAGCCACTTCCCAATGATTTTAAGGATTGATGAACCAGCAAAAATTCATTATAAATCCATGCACACAAACAATACTCCAAAATTCCAAACTTGTTTTATAGAGTTAGCCAAAAATGACAGACCGGAATGACAACAAACTTCCAATGGCATAACAACCAACTTCCAAATGGTCATCACATTATAGGAAATAATATGGTTCGAGACACAGACCATCAATAAATTACCATAAGGATAATGAGTCGATGTATGAATCGCACCAACAATAAGCAAGGGCTTGCATTCTGCGTAGGTAATCAACAAATAACCACCAAATCATCATCATTATCCCACACCCCATGTTATCCAGACAAACGAGCATATGAATAACACGTCCACAGCCAACGTACCTTCCAGCCATTAGAAGATCATGAAAGCATTAACATGACCAAGCTGGTAACTTGCAAACCCTAACTTCCAATTGAATCCAGCAATGAAATGATGCCCCAGCAGCGAACAAGACAAGAGAAAGACGAAACTTAATGGTGAGAAACCCTTTATCCAGTTATCCCGTAAAGTATGAAACCCTAAAAACTTAGGGTTTCGCCTAGCCGTCCAAGCAATCATGTAGCAGTAGTGTATGATCCTCTCTCACAAAACCCACAAAACAAAACTAGATGAATACCCATGAATAAAACCCTAGAAATTAAGGTTTCACAGCATCACGTCCAGGTAAAGAACCACCCAACTAAACAATCACAAAGTGGTGATAGAAGACTATAATAGCCGAACCTAAACCGGATAGGATAACGACCATGTAGGAACACCACAACAATGATGATCAGATATATGCAAACAGCGATAGCACCAGATCAATCATCATTAACGACGGTTACCCAAGAAAACCCTGAAAGGGTTATGAGTTCAGAACAAGCCAATGACCACCATAACACGATCCACCCATAGATAATCATTACACAGCATAGGATCAAGGTAAAAAGCCCTCAGCAAACCCTAAAAAGATAAACTATAAACAGAACCCTAAATTAATAGAGTTAGGGTATCAGCTGCTATAAGAACGATTTCATAAAGATGAACCATTAGAAGAAATAGCGCGCCTCTTCTTTGAATCTCACAACCTAAAAACCGATTGCATACCAATAATCAAAACACATCCTGATCGAAATTCTGAAAAATGGGAGTCCAAGGACACACCCGAATACAAAAATCAATAGAATGCATTTATTTAGAGGTAGAGAGACGGTTTTAGAGGTAGTAATGGTCGAAATAGCAAAGGAGAGGAGGCGGCCGGAAATCGCCCATAAGGAGAGAGATACCAAATTCTTATGTTTTTTCGCAAATGTTTTTTTACTTGTAAACTTTTAAGTAACTAGTTTTTTTTAGGTAAAAGGGACTCACCCCGGTAAAATATAATAATCACCCAAAATTGAAAATAAGTACACTGGAATGTGACTGTGTGTCACATTAACCTCAAGCATGAGCTTGAACTACCAAGATCGAATGACATGCCATTCGAAACTACCTATCAAATACATACCCAATAACACCAATGGGAAAAAACCATTTAAAGGTACAAAGACAAAACATCAAGCTACTTAAATATAGAATCCGGGAGATCCCAAAGCCTAGCATAGCGAACTCCCTTCATGGTGCGTTTGAAAGAACATGATAGCAACTTTAGACGAACCGCTGAAGAGATGCACTCAATAACTTGATGAACCGACCTTTTAGACTTCTTAAAAAGCCTCCAATTCCGCTCTTGCCAAATGAAGTAAGCCGATGCCGCAACAACCAATTTGGCGATAACAACGTGGGAAGAACTTTTAAGTAACTAGTTTATATATACTTTTTATAGATAAACCAACACTTGTATAATACTTATACTTCCATTATAACATGTTTTCAACATCAATATAACATATGAAAAAGTTTATCAAACCATGAACAAATGTAAAAATCCATTTTACATGTTAATAATATTCCTAGATGGTGATTCACTATATAAACAAAATATACATATGAAATCACAAATGTAAAGAGTTTAAGAGTTTTAGATGACCTTAATATGAATTAGGATGATGAACAACAAGATCTAAACCCTAGTTTAGATATTAAACCCAAGCTTCCAATACTTAGAAAATCCTAATTCCAAAGAAAACCCTAATCCTAAACCTTTCTTAATTAACCCTTGTAAATGCTAATCCAAACCTTAAAACCTTAGATATGATGTTAGATCACTTGAATATGTGGTAAATAAAATTGTATGAATTTTGTGTATGTGTTTGCTTCAAGCCATGGCTAGGGAGAAGGAAACAAGAGAGATTGTGAAGTTTTCTAGTTAAGGAATGAGTGTATGAGTTTTCTACAAGTTATGCATATATTTATACTACAAAGGCTAGTCAACAACACTATTAGGGAGTGGTCAAGACTGGTGGAAACAATGGGGAGGGAATTAAGGAGAAAAGATGGTCAAAAACACTAGTCATGTGTTAGTCATAATAAGCCCTAGGTTGTACAAGACTTTGGCAAAGATTTTGTGTGCTCTTGGTCCCCTAGGTGAGCAATATACATGAAAATTAGGGAAGGGAAATATCTAGATGAGTCTTTGATCTTTTATGGTGAAATTCTAGTGATACTTGAAGTATTAAGATATATAGGTTAAGTGTAGAAGTAAATACTTATAAAGTGTATGTTCTAGTTGGTTTCTCTTATGTATAAATTCGGCTATAATAATAATTGTGGGTAAAGTTTTATAAAACTATGAGTATTGGGTATAAAAATGGGTATTTGTTGAAGCGTAGATAAGTTTTGATGGTTCCGTGAATGCCTAAATGTATTTTATCGCGAACCGTAAACACTTTACGTGACCAATAAAAATAAAATATGGAAAGTTAATAATTATCCTCCAAATAATTATATAAAACTTGTTTGACGTAAACTTTTAATTGTTTGATGTCCGTTTACGTTGAATGTTGATTTAGTTTACATGATTTAGTTAAACGTTGGAAATTTAAAGTGAATGCGTAAAACCTTAAAATAAATAATTTGATGTTCATTGATGTAAAAAGGTGTGAAAATGTGAGTTGTTACATTAAAAAGGGTATAGTTGAATTATTCTTTGTCAAAACTGAATACCAGTTAGCTAACTTGTTTACTAAAGCCTTACCCGAAGATAGGTTTAAGTACCTTGTCAAATGACTCGGTATGAGATGTTTGACTCTAGATGAACTAGAGGTTCTGGTAAACAAATATGATTGATATCTATCAAACATCGATTTGTAAATATTTTTATTTTTTTCTTTATTTTCATTTATAAATATTTGTGAAAAAGAAAATACAAAAATATAAAACCAACAAAAACAAATTGCAAAAATATAATTTCTAGAAAAACAAAATATAAAATCATAAAATTTCAAAAAATACCAAAAAGAATCTTCTCGACGTGTCTCTTGGAATCGATAACATTTACGTACCTAGAAATGTCGATTAACATTGATACGGGTGTGTAAATGAAGTTCGAGCAAGAGTTTAAACGTTTCAAAACATGTCATTTCTAAATTTTCTCTATGACTTATGTACATGTCAGTGCATAACTCGGACCTAATTGTAAGGAAAGTGTATCTTTTAAGATAACTTATCATATCAACAAGAAAGTCAAATTTCTCGGGTCTTGGGCTCCTATACAAAACATTTAATAGTTTTGAGCTCATGACAATGGCTTACAGTTACTTCAGACTGTAACCCAGACCAAACAGTTAGGGAAGTGTACGTTTCAGTGTGCTTACTCTAAAAATAGAAGAGAAGTCTTCTATCATGTGGTTTTTCAAAATCGTTGAACACAATTTTTCAAGAAAACTTCAAATGTCAAATCATTTGCATAACAAGTGGTATCTTTTAAAATTGTATGTTCAACATTCCCTCCTCGCATACTTTTCAAAAAATTATGGTATCAATTTTCTCAAAAATGTCATATTTATATGGATCAATTTTTGAGGGGGAGCTTTTTAAACCATAGCCTTTTAATGTGTTTTGGGTACATCTCATAAATGTCAATTTTATGTATCCAAAAACATTCAAGTGAAATTAAAATGTAGTATATCAAATGTCAAGTCATAATATACATTGTTCACTAAGGCATCTCACTTCGTCTTCAACATATTTGTGGTGTCATATCATTTTTTCTTTTCAATGTCAATTTTTAAAAATTAGTGGTATCCCACATACCGTGTTGAAGGAGAGCTATCAGAAAAATGAATTCATGCAATATCGTTTTATAATTTTTCTCCCCATAAAACTTTTCATGTCAACAAAATTTAATCAATTCGTATTTCAAATACTAAGAGATTTATCATTTAAAATAAGGGGAGAAAATGTGATTAAAATGTGATCTAGAAGAATGTGATCTTTAAGACTCTAAGTGCACAACTTCTACCTACATGTGTGAAACAATTTCGAATATCGATGCACATGTGTAGGGGGGGTATTTTAAAATGTCTATATCAATGGTTTTATGGTTCGATCTCTATACCTAACAACCAATTAATCTCACGACGTCGATGAAGTCATAAGGTGGTTAAGTTTATGTATAAGTCCTATGATCTAACCAGAACCGGAGGGATCTACCCATGGACATTCCATAGATAGAATTAGAAGACCTAGGTATGATTGGAGATGAATGAGAATAAGGGAATAATGTTGACTAAGGCATGAGTCATCACTGGAACAATCACAACATGGTGGTAGTGATGACGTCTTGGTAAACATTAAAGGGGTTGAAGAATTAAAAAGAAATGTATGGATAAAGGGTGTAAAGAAAGAAGCCCTCCACACAACTTTACGAAGAAACTAGGTTAATACATAATCTATCAAAATCACAAAGATGATTGTTGGTATTGAAGAAAGCCGTCATGGACCCAATGATACAATGCACAACCCTTCCCAGCCATTCGAGTTTCTCTCAAAAGAAACTTGTCTCATTTGTTACGGAGATACACATGTTATCTATCGACATCTCACTCCGAGATTATTGATATTGAATAGGTGGCAGTCAGCTCCAGCCTCTAATTACTAAAACCAAAGTGTATAAATCGAGTCTAGAGCCAAGAGAGATCAAATTATAAATCTCATTGGGACACAATTCATGTATAACACTTGTTGTTCATCAATATACAACATTTGGTATCAAAGAGTCCTACGCATTATCCTTGAGATCTTCCCAGAACATTCAGAGTGATACTCTTTAGTATTCACAGTGACGAATGGAAATCCTTCTAGTGTCATCATCAAACAGCACTGCGGTAGGTGACTTGCAAGATTCTATATGAATCAAGCTTGTGATAACTGGATATCGATTTGGTCCAGTAAATGAATTGATGACTTAATCAAAAAGATAGTAACTATCTGATTCACTCTTATCGTGTTGTCTGCTTTGAGACGCTCCGATAATGAGAACACACAGACATAGTGAATCTAATACATTAGTGTTAGAAGATCCTACGCTTTAAGCAGGAAACCATATCAAGGAGGTTCTTCCAAATTGAACCTACCTGATCACAGGTACAATATTTATACTATAAAACGGTCCTCATGGAACTAGAGGTTATTGCAACCGGATCTAGACGAGTGACAAAGCCATATTCGTCCATCTCTATTGGTTATTACTAACATTCAAATGTAGGTACAAACGTCGATGTTGCAGCCCTTATTCTAGCTAAGTCGGATTCATTACCACATGCTCATACTCAAGCTTTAAAAAGTCAATTATTCAACATTAAGACTATTACTGTCAAACAAGAATGTAATCGGTTAGAAAGCTCAAGTTCATGTCAAATTTAGCAACTCTGATAATCATGAACTTCTTCATCATTTAATATATTCAAATTCAAATAAGGAATCGTCCTCTGGGAATTATTAGCCATAATCACATTCAATAAGGGAGATTGTTAGCCATGATGAAGTAGAGGAGGTGCTAGCTTTCAAGACGAGTATGAGTATGTCGGTCAAAAGCACAAGTTGATTAAGAAAGTCAAATCAAGATGATTCAAGACAAGGAGATGATGCAAGATTAAGGATATCAAGAACTCAAGGTCAAAAGACAAAGGCTCAAGATCAAGATCACAAAAGCATGAATGAACAAAGCCATCACATACAAGAAAAGACGAAGACAAAACCGAAGAAGGCAAAGCTTAAGAGTCAAATCATATCTTCAACATTGAGGGAGATAAAAGTCAAATCAAGATATCCTCCAACAACAATGTCATTAGTCGAACAAGAAGGTCAACGTTGGGGAGATAGAAGTCGTCCTCAACATTTGGGGAGATTGTTAGCCTTATTTTTATATAAGTCGAACAAGAATGTTATAGGTCGTCTTAGTCACAATTAGTCTTGTATTGTAATAGGATAGACGGGTTCAATGGGCTTGGACTTTAAGCTCATATTATCCATTGTTTTAGGCTAAAGCCTAAAACAAGCCAAGCCCGGCCCAAGCAAACAAAGCCTAACACCAACATGTGGCTTGGACTATAAATAGACCCCTCCTAGCATGTTAGGAGGGTGTTGGTTGTCATTATTTTCCCATAATGCAATCTAACCGTCCTTCCTTTCTCTCTACTTTCTTTCTCTATCTTCTTTCTCCTTTCTTTAGCTTATCTGGTTCGTGTATGCTTATTGGTATGCTTATTAGTTGTGTTATGGATTAGTTATTTGGGATAACAATAGTCTTACTGGCGTAATAGATTGGGTGAAACTTCTTATCGATTCGTTGACCCAAAACAGCTCCTACAGCATAATCACTAGCATCGCACATTAATTTGAAATCAAGGTTCCAATTAAGAGCAACAATTACTGCAGTAGGTGTTAATTTATCTTTAAGGACATTGAATGCTTGCATGCATTCATTTGAAAAGACAAATTTGGCATCCTTCATTAATAATTGAGTCATAGGTCGAGCAATTTTAGAAAAATCCTTAATGAACTTCTGATAGAATCATGCATGCCCTAAGAAGCTTCTCACCCCTTTACATTGGTCGAGTAAGGAAGTTTGGTAATAATGTCGATCTTTGCTTTGTCTACCTCAATGCCAGATTTAGATATCTTATAACCTAAGAGGATTCCTTCCTTAACCATAAAATGGCATTTTTCTTAATTTAACACCAAGTTTGTATCTTTACACCTAGCTAACATTTTTGATAAATTAGTAAGGAAAGACTCGAAAGAGTTGCCAAAAATAGAAAATCATCCATGAAGACTTCCATAAAGTCTTTGCACATATCATGGAAGATTGTCATCATGCATCTCTGAAATGTAGCCGGAGCATTTCACAATCCAAAGGGCATTCTCCTATATTCAAATGTTTCGTATGGGCATGTAAAGGTAGGTTTCTCCTGATCTTCTGGTGCTAAAGGGATTTAAAAGTATCCAGAGAACCCATCCAGGAAGCAGTAGTATTCATTTCCCGACAATCTTTCTAGCATTTGATCAATGAACGGTAATGGAAAAAGGTCCTTCCTAGTTGCATCATTGAGATTTCTATAATCGATGCATACCCTCCATCTGGTGACTATTTGAGTCGGAACAAGCTCGTTGTTCTCATTCGTTATTACATTCATTCCTCCCTTTTTTGGTACAACATGTATGGGGCTGACCTATTGACTATCTGAGATGGCGTAGATTAATCCAGCATCAAGTAACTTGACAATCTCAGCCTTGACAACATCTTGAACTTTAGGATTAAGTCTTTGTTGTGGTTACACTACCGGTTTAAAATCATATAGATGAGATAATTACCAGGAATTCTTGATTATCATTCAAGAAGGTGTATTCAGATGGGAAGGAAGTTCCTTTAGCTTGGGGAGTTGCGCTTCAGCTTTACATGTGCTTGCGGTGAATAGAATTGGTTTGATGAAATCATTGGGTTCCCAACCATCCTGGTCGAAGGATAATCCTGACTTATTCAACTCGTCTAAGTTATGTTCAATTTCATCATTCTTATCTCCCTATAAATTGACAACATTTCTTTGTTGGTAATTTATGACAGGTTCGAACAAGAATGAATCAAGAGGGTTTGACGGAAGAATTTCCTGAACGTGGTCAAGAACGGCTGCATCAACCATATTGATAGAGAGACAAGTGTCATCTTCTGGCATGGAAAATTTCATTGAATTTTCAATGTCAAAAGTGATTGTTTCGTTCCCTACTTCAAAAGATATTTTCTTATTGAAGACATCTATCATTGCATGAGCGGTGGCCAAGAACGGTCTTCCCAGAATTATCGAAATCTTATGATCTTCCATATCTAGCACCACCATATCAACAGGGAAAATGAACTTGTCTACTTTCACAATGACATTCTTAGCAATTCCCCTCTAGAATTGGGTTGATTTATTTGCTAATTCGATACACACGCGGGTAGGTTTTAATTCCCCAAGATCCAACCTAGCAAACATAGAGTACAGCATAAGACTTATGCTAGCCCCGAGGTCAGCAAGAGCTTTGTCAATGCCAATTTTTCCTAGGACACATGGGATAGTGAAGCTTCCAGGATCTTTTTCCTTAAGCGGGATTTTGTTTAGAAGAATTGCATAACATCTTTCATTTAGAGTTATTTTAGATATTTCTTATGTCTTTCCTTTCTTGGCAAGGAGGTCTTTCATAAACTTAGCATATTTTGGCATTTGTTCTAATGCCTCGACAAATGGAATGTTTATGTTAAGTTGCTGAAGATTCTCAAAGAACTTTATGAATTTTTCCTTTTCTTTTTCCTTTTTTAGTCGGCCAGGGAAAGGGATAGCTGGAGTGTAAGATTCCACATCAGGTGTCTCTTTGTTGTTTCTGGTTATGGTTTCTTTTGTTACAGGATTATCTTGAGAAATGGTATTATCCTCAAAAGGATTTTTGGGTGGTTTGTAATTTAGTCTACTTCTGGTTGTTATAGCATGTGTGAACTGTTAATAATAAGAAATCACTAACTAGACATGATCCGAAGGTCGGGGAGGATGAAACAAATAAGTTGCCATATTATTGAGAGAAAAGTAGAGAAGGAAAGATGTGTGTGTCTAGAGAGAGAAAAACACACACAACTTATGATACAAATGATTATCCTCACCCCTCCATAGAAGTATGGAGGGGGTATTTATAGCCCTTGTGTCATACTAACTTGACGTTACTGGTCCTTATTCGACACAGCTATAATAAACTAATTTAATTCCATATAAGTCAACATATTTTAAGGCTAACAATCTTCCCCCAATATGTGGACATATGGAATTACTTACAATGTTCCTAACAAGTATAAATACAACAAAAATAGCATCGTTCAAAGCGCTTTCAATGCTGAAGATGTCTTCTGAGTTCTTCTGGTCTTGAAACTAGTACTCCAGCTTGGATCTTCAGTGTCTTTACTTGCACATGAACCATTATAGTATGCATGAGTTGGATTAACTTCCCCTTAATCCATGCAGCATGTCTTGAAAAGCGTTTTTATAGACTCCTTTTTGCTGAAGTTTCTGAATCAGCTTCCGCCCAAACCAACATCCCTATCTTGAGCAGATTCTGAAACTTTGATGTAGCTTAAAAAATATTCTTTATGTCATTGACGTGCACAGCGGAATTTTGTAGAAGAACAACCACACCAAATACTATTGCTCTTTGTCATTAGGTCATGGTGAATATTTGTTCGGGGGTACATACAAGAGATCAACAACAAGTCTTCTCACGTATGCAGAATACTTCACAAACCATACTAAGTAAAGTAGTATACACTACTTACCCTTGAAAGTTGACATGGTAACCAAAGTACACATTTCCCCCCATGATGGTTTCGAACTCTCAGAAGTATCATTATCGTGTACGTCCATATACTCAAGAGGTTCTTGTTATAAGCAGAAATCTTGAAAAGTTATGAATTGTCGTTGAAGAACTTTGAAAATTTTGCTTTGACTGTGAAGTACTATTGTCGTTCAGTAGCTTCAAATATCCTATGAGAATTGCTTATTTCATCTCAACCTTTAAACTCTCTGGCTAACTTACCAACCTCATATTCTATCGGCTATTGTTGTGACCACTTGGTAAAGTAAACCCGATATTCTAAATTTGAAACTGAAGTAAAATCCCCCAAATTTGTTACTTAAGCTTGCACTATTGTTGATTAAAGAGCGGTGTAGAAGCAAACCTCTAAGTACCTTATGGTGATTCTAAAAGTATAAGAAGTACAACACCTCTTGAAATTACCCACATCGACATCTGCGTGTGACACTGAGTACTACAATGTAACTCATTTAAGTGATAGTTAACTAGGTCTTCAACCAACCACACTGACTATTGGAAACTAGATAATCCAAGTCTCAATCATAGCTGTATACGTTCAAGCAAGTCATTAATCGATAGATTGGGTTTAAAGAAACAGGGTAGAAAGTAGAAGGAAGTCTCGATGATGAGATAAGTAGACGCCTTTATGAAACCCACTTCAATCTCAAATAAAGGATACCAAATCAACTCCGTAATCACTTGTAGTTATAATTCGAATCCTTAGTTGTTTGTTGATTAGTGAATCTTATAAGGATTGTTTTAGTGTTATGTATCATGTTTGTTATGTTGTTCTTCGTGATATTGTTTTACTATGACAAATGTTGTTTTTGAATGTCGTTAACGAATTAACATTGTCTAGTCAAACTTGGCATGTTAGCATTTTAGTACCTGGCTCAATCATCATACTAGGACGAATCCGATAGCACTAAGCCTAATATACAAACCCAAGCAGATAATACAAACCATATGCAGCCTAACACACTAAAAATTATTTGGCCCACCTTTTGTATTAAGCCCGGCTGCCACCAAATTAATACTCGGCCCATTTGTTTTCATAGTAATAACCAGCCTGTTAAAACCACCAGCCCAACACTTGTTTTTTTTAAATAGGCCCACGTTTTTATTAAAATCACCGGCCTAGTCCAATCTTATTGCCCTAAATTTTCGGTATATAATCTCCAATTGAGTATAACTTGTGCCCTAATCTCACTTCACAAAACCCTAATCCCATTTTCAACCGCCACCATCCCTTTTTTCTCTCCATTCGAGCAGTTACCAAGAATTATGAAATCGCATTTCTTTTCTCTTGATTTGCTCTTAACAGAATCCCAAACATAAACAAATTAAACCTGTATCTCGTAACATCTATTCAACATAAACAAACCAATCCAAACGAACCGTGCACCTACTTGACTTCACAAACTGTAGTAGGAGGTGAAGCAAGAATGAAGAAAACTTGGTATCATCAAGATCTTGTATAAAAAGGTCTCGGGTAGGTTTGTATTTAATTGTGTAGTGTGTCTAAAACAACGAAGCAAAGTTTGATTTTAACATGATTGTTATAAATCATTCTTTATTTTTGAAGATTGAAAGAGGGTAATCCCTTTACATAGATTTGTGATGATATATGTCATGTTTGGATCTTTCGAAGGTCTTACAATTAATTGAAACACGCGAAATATGAATCTGAGATCATGGTTTAATTCTTGTTGAGTTTGATTCGAAGATGGAGATTAGATGAGATGGTTGTATTTGACGAATTTGTGATGATAGGATAGGATAGATTTGTTAGATTTGATTGTGGATATTGTGACAAAGAGATTAGGTATAGATTGGATTTGTGTTGTTGAGTGATGTTGGTTGATGATGTTGTAATTGTTGTTGTGATACTGTTGTTGTAGTTGTAGTTATGTTTCTGGTTTATGATTCGAGTCTGTAATCTTTATCTTTTTCATTTTTGTCTTTTTTTCATTCTTGGCTCGGTTAATACCGGTTGAACTCACTGAGTGACTCAGTAGAGTTGACTCGGTCAACTCAGTAAATACCAAGTTGACTCAGTCATGGGTCTGGCTGTATATATCGCCTAATTAAAACGGTATAAATCGCCTCTTGAACATGGTATGAATCGCCTAATGTTTTGGTGGTATAAATCGCCTGATTTGGCCAGTGTATAAATCGCCCAATTTTAAAAGTGTATAAATCGCCTTGTACCTTTTGTGGTCCACAAATAAACAAACCTAGATCCAAAATTTTAAGATCCTTGTCTCTTTGTTCTGATTTTAACCAGTGACTGAATAAGCTCAAAGGAGCTCAAAATAAGTAGTTTTTAGATGCAAAGAAGAGACAAAAATAAGCCTAGACAAAACAGCTTATAAATAAGCTCAAAAAATAAGCACTTGGACACACCTAAAAAGCCACCAAAAAACTAGAGTCTAAAAAAGCTTAACATAATAAGGACGAAATAAGCTCAAAAATTTTGTCTTTTAAGCATATAAGAAGCAGATCTTAAACCAGATATGAAGACAAAAACATAAAACATCACCACAAAATAGTTTTGTGGCTATTTCCCCTAAAATAAGCCACGAAAAAGCTGTAATAAGCTATAAATAAGCTTGACAGCCACAAAACAAACAAACACGAATACAATACACCTCTGGTTAGCTCTGATACCAATTGTTAATAATAAGAAATCACTAACTAGACACGATCCAAAGATCGGGGAGGATGAAACAAATAAGTTGCCATATTATTGAGAGAAAAGTAGAGAAGGAAAGATGTGTGTGTCTAGAGAGAGAAAAACACACATAACTTATGATACAAATGATTATCCTTACCCCTCCATGGAAGTATGGAGGGGGTATTTATAGCCCTTGTGTCTTCTAACTATACTAACTTGACGTTACTAGTCCTTATTCGACACGGCTATAATAAACTTATGTAATTCCGTATAAGTCAACTTATTTTAAGGCTAACAATTGTAGGACCAATGATCTATATCATTTCCACTTACATGCCAAGAATCAAAGATAATAAATAAGAAGAAAAGATAATGAATTGTAGAGAGAGAAAGTAGAGAAAGAGTGATTGATTTCACAAAAGTGTATGTGTTACAAATCAGAACCAACACCCTCTCCACAGTTAGAGAGGGGTATTTATACCCATGTTGGGCCGGCCTTAGTAAGGCTTAATAGGTCATAGGTTTTGACTTGGGCCAGGCTCGGGTTTACGTGGGCTTTTAAGCCCAAAACACGTACAATATTAGATTATATAGAACGAGCATGTTACCCTTTCTAGCCTATTACAAGGTAAATATAATAAAGATCGAGAATCCTAGTTTGACTCAATATTTTGAGGCTAACAATCTCCCCCTAAGCTTGGTTTCTAAGAGATTCGTGTTAGACTTGTTATTTTAAGTCTAACAATATTCCCTGATGCAAGGTCTTTGAGATTGACTTGTTGTTGAGTACTTGAGTCTTTGTTTTGGTCTTTATCTTGTTGTAGGCTTGTTTCTTCATGCTGTGTGATCTTTGATCTTTAGCCTTTGTCATTGTCTTTTGACTTTGTCTTTGATTTCGAGATCTTTAAATCTTTTCCTTATTTGTCTTTATCATCTTTGCCATCTTGCGATGTTGTGTCTTGACCGACATGCTCATACATTGCATCTTTTTGAAAGCTCTCTAATAATCTCCCCTGAAGCTTGGTTTTTGAGGAGGGATCTTTAATATCAGAGTTTGCAAAAGTCTTTGTCTTTAAATCTTAAGCTTTCTTGATTCTTGAATCTTGATGCTTATAGTATATCTTTGTAGTTTGAGCATGAGCATGTGGTAATGAATCAGACGCTGCTAGAATGAGGCTGCAACACCGTCGTTTATACATGCATTTGAATGTTAGTGATAAACAACATATATAGACGAATATTGCTTTGTCATTTGTCAAGATTTGGTTGCATTAACCTCCGGTTCTGTGAGGAATGTTTTACAGTGTAAATACTATACATGTGATCAGGTAGGTTCAATTTGGAAGAACCTTCTCTAATGCATATGCATTCGATTTACTGTACTTGCTTATTCTCAATACCAGAACGTCTCAAAGCAGACAACACGATATGAGTGAATCAGATAGTTACTATCTTTCTGATTGAGTCGCCAGTTCATTTACTGGGCCGAATTGATATCCAGTTGACACAAGCTTGATTCATACAGAGTTTCGCAAGTCACCTACCGCAGAGCTTATTTGAGGTTGACTTTGGAAGGATTTCCATTCGTCACTATGAATACTAAAGAGCATCACTCTGAATGTTCTAGAAAAATCACAAGGATAATGCGTAGGACTCTTGTTAACAGCTTCTGAACTTAATGGTGTTCAACAAGTGTTTATCATGAAATGTGTCCTAATGAGATTTATTTATTGATCTCTTGGCTCTAGACTCGATTTGTACATTTTGGTTTTAGTAATCAAAGACTGGAGCAGACTGCCACCTATTCAATATCAACTAACTCAGAGTGAGATAGTCGAGAAGTCATGTGTATCTTCGTGACAAATGAGACAAGTATATTTTAAAAGAAACTTGAATCGCTGGGAAGGGTTGTACAGTGCATCACTGGGTCCATGATGTCTTGTCTTCAATACCAGAATTCATCTTTGTGAAAACTGATAGCATATGTATTGACCCAGTTTCTGCCTAAAGTATGTGAAGGGCTGATTTATTTTCACCCTTTATCCATACATTTCTTTTTCATTCTTCAACCCCTTTAATGCTTACCAAGACGTCATTACTAACACCTTGTTGTAATTGTTCCAGTGTTAGCTCAATCTTAGTCGGCATTATTCCCTTATACTCATTCATCTCCAATCATACCTAAGGACTGTTATTTCTAACTATGGAGTGTCCTTTGGTAGATCCCTCCGGTTCTGGTTGGATCATAGGACTGATACCTAACCTAGCCACCTTATGACTTCAGAATCGTCGTGAGTTAATAGGTTTTTGGGTATTTGATCGTAACCATAAAACCATTGCAAAAATCAATCAAAGTGTTTGATAGAATATCAAAACGTTTAACACTTTGAGAGTTTCATCTTTTAAAAAAGCTCCCGTTTCACACGTGCATCAATAAACAAAAGTGTTTTGCACATGTGGGTAAGAGTATAAAGCACTTTAAGTCTTTAGATCACTTATTATTTTCTAGATCACATTTTAATTATATTTCTCCCCTTATTTTAAATACTAAGACACTTAGTTTTGAAATACCAAGTGATTACAATTTGTCTGGAAAATTCCGTGGTGAGAAAATATTATCAGCATGAATTATGTGTGTAACTACTGAAAATGTTCCACATACTCCCCCTCAATTTTACATATGTTTGACACCAAAAGAATGATACCAAGTTATAAAAGACATATAAAATTGAGGTGGAGGCAGTGTTGAGCACAAAATTTTGAAAGATTATGAATGTCATTGAAGAATTCTTGAAAATTTGTGCTCATACACTATATCATCTTATAACATACAATCTATTGAGTAGTCATTATATTACGGATTTGTTATTAAGAGACTTTTTATAATGTTTTGAATACATAAAAATTGTCATGTGATGATGTATCCAAAAACATTAAAACTTTGTTTTTTGAAAAACTCCCCCTCAAAAATAGTTCCAATTGTAATATTGTCGTCTTTAAAAGCTTTGTGAGGGAAGGAGTGTTGAACATACAATTTTGAAAGATTTTGAATTGTCATTGAGAAATTCTTGAAAAATTGTGTTCAACTCTTTGAAAACCATATGTTAGAAGACTTCTCTTCTAACTCTAAGGGTAAGTGCACTTATGCGTACACTATCCTTTTGCTTGAGCTAAAAACTTTGAGTGTCTTGTAAGAATAGCTCAAGACCGAGAAAAGTTAATTTTCTCGTTGTTAGGATAAGTTATCTTTATAGATTAACTTTCCTTTATTTGAAGTCCGGGTTATGTACTGATATTTGCACATAAGCCATAAAGAAAATAGAAATGACATGTTTTGAAAGCATTTAAACTCTTGCTCGAACTTCATTTACACACCCGTGTGAATGTTAATTGGCATTTCTAGGTACGTAAATGTTATCTATTCCAAGAGACATGTCGAGAAGATTCTTTTTAGTATTTTTGAATTTTATGATTTTGTATTTTCTTTTTGAAATTTTATAATTTTGTATTTGGTTGTATATTTTATATACAAAAATTAAAAGAAAAGAAAATAAAGTAAAAATCAAGATGTAATTAAACATTGAATCCCATGGGACTTTAGTCTAGCAGATATCTTTTGTATCAAAGTTTACCCATGTAACCCTGGTCTCCTAGATATCACATTTTGTTTTATCTACGCCTTGATTCTTTCCTTCTTCAGATTGAAAGGAGTATATGCATTCAAATCAAGAGTTTGTTCCTCCTGAACATTGATGGATGCACCTGCACTTGAATCAAGATTTTGCATGCATTCATGAAGATTAGTGATATATGTATTGGAACCATGTGGGGGTTCACTATCAACCGTGGTTGTGCTAGAGGGGAATATCTTTCTAGTAGGAACCCACCTAAGACCAATAGTTTTGAAAATTCTACCCGTCTGTTTCCACCTAAGACAAGATCTAGGACTTGTTGTTTTCTCATGCACAGTGGAAGTCTTTTTGATTCAAAACCTATATCTTGTAGGGATCTGTCTTTCTAGTTTCTTTGCAATAGTTATTTGCTCTACGGGTTTGTTTCTGTTCGTTGTCTTATTGGATGGAACGTTAGCATGTGAGTTGACTTCATTCAGGAAGTTTGTTACATAAGAATCATGATTTGCATTAAAGACACATTTCTGACATGTCGAGCAAACAAAATGTTTGGTGTCAAAAAAATTTCTAGAATTCCTATAGTGTTCTGCTATGGGTACAGTCTTTGTCGTTATGTAACTAGTCTCAGAGGAAGCCAAATTCCTAGACTTTTGGTTATTTCTCCTAGGTTTTAGTTTGCTATCATTAGCTGTGCTTTGTGATTTAGCAGAAGACATCATATTAGGTCTTGAATTCCTACCAATTTCGTGTGTCTTTTTCTTAGCTTCCTCTAGATAGTGATTATGAACCATGTCATTTGAACTAAATCTTGGCATGTTCTTTGAACTATTCCTAGATTCGCTAGATGCAATCACGTGATGAGGTTTTACAAAGGAAGATTCTTGAATTTTAGGTAAATAGTGAGGAGTGACTGGTTTTGACAAATCGTTGTTCACATCAACTTGGGAGGCAAACTGTTGTTTTGAAATTCTAGGTCGTTAAGACTTAAACGTAATCGGTTGTCTAACAACTGGTTGGTTTTTGAGTGGTTGTAAAACCGGTTTCCCCAAGATTGATGATTTTGCAAACTTAGTATACACAATATTTCCTGTTAATTTTCTTAACTCATTTTTTAATGCTGCAATTTCAAATCCTTTTTCCTAAAGTTGAGCTTTGAACTCAGTGTTTTTAGCAATCAAAGAAGTTGTCTGTTCTATAGTCTTAGTTCTTGTTGCTTTGATAGAATCGTACAGTTCTTTGTAATGCTTTTCAAAGTCTCATTTTCCTTAAGTAATTCAGCCACTTTATGTTCCAATTCAATGTTTATTGTTTCAATTACATCTATGTCATGTTTAACCTTGGCTTCCTTACTTTTTACTTTCGAAAATTGACCATGTTGCCCTTCTTTTAATGCTTGATATTTAAGTTCAAGATTAACATAATGTGCTTCCATTCTTAAAAAATCTTCTTTGTCTGGTTATCAGATTCGAGAGATTGATTTGAGACAAGTATTTTCAGATTCGAGAGATTGATTTGAGAGTTCAGTTGTCTGGTTATTAGTTAATTTAGCAGGCAAAGGACGTATGTCATGACATTGTTTAGCATTCTGGTCAACCTCTACTTCATTATTGAATTCAGGTTGCTCAGTATGTTGTTGTCCTGCAGCAAATACATTATTATCACCAGTTAATTGTACCTCAGCCATTGGCTCTTCATCATATATGGGTTTGATATCTGCATCATCAGCATCTACATCATTTCCTGAACTACTGCTTGTATTCTGCTTTCCAGATTCTGTCACACTGCTTTTTGTGTCAACCAAACTAGCATCCAATGCTTTACTCGTATCAATATTTCCCTCTTTTGTCTGCGTCTATTTTTCATTCACCCTGTTGTCATACTCTCTTTTATGCAGTGCTCTTTTATCAATCGACTTCTTAACAGATTCCATTTATTAGATCAGTGTATCATGGAATTGTTGAACCTCGAGTTGACTGTATGCTAGAAAGTACTTACGTGTCATTATACCATCTTCATCATCCAAAGAAACCCGTTTGAATCCAAAATCAGTTCGAGTTCTTTTTAAGTCGTTGTTTGAAAGAAGCTTGAGGTGTGGATGAAGTAGTCAAAAAGATACCATGCAACTCTTTTTTGCTTTGTCTTGTATTTGTTGCATTTGTTGTTCATCCGAATTTGAACACAAAGATAAAGTATCTTTCATTTCTATTTTATCGAAAATTGTGAAGTGAAAATGATTTGTAGGATCTTAAGTAGGTAAAGTAATTTTTATTGTGGATTAAGTATAGAAATCTAGTTCACGGGATTTTACAAGTCTTGATTAAATCGAGAAAACACGTGAGTATTTCGCGGGATTTTACTAAATAAAGAAGAAACCGTGAAAATAGAATTGTTGGTGGTGAAATCGTTGTTGTTGTTGAAGAACTTGAACTTTTGTTAACGATTGATGAGCTAAAAGGACGAACGGTTGCTACACTTTTAACTTAAAATTATTAACGGTTGATTAAAACATAAACAGGACTAACGGTGCAATAATGGTTCACTTTGGAGGACTAATGGATAAATTATAAGTTCTGAGGACCAACGGTGTAATGCAGATTCAACTATGAGGGTTAATAAACAAACCAAGGATGAACTGTGAATTGGGCTTGAAGTCCAGGACTGCATATGTCAAATTTAAATTGTAGTTTGATAATAAAAGTTTCCCTTCTTTTTCTTTATCTTCTTCGTTTAAAATTGTTAATAATGAAAACATTTGTGTTTTGCTTCTCGCGGAGTGGTACGGTTATCGTCGAATAAATGTAAATACACTTCGATTATCGTTGAAGGATCGCGATCATAATGATTGTCATTAGAAGACCCACGAACAATCGAAACTCAAAACCGAAAAACCCGAAACAAGTCAAAACGAAACATTTAACCTTGTATACTTATGTATAAATCGTCTAGCCTTTCCTATGGTATAAATCGCGATGCAAACACATATATGTCGCCTATACAAAACGTATAAATCGCCATGAGGAAACAAGGTATAAATCGCCAACCTTATACCACGTTTAAATTGCCCTTGTTTGGTGAATGGTATAAATCGCCCTTGTTGTAACGTATAAATCGCCCTGGTTTTTCTTATGTATAAATCGCCCTATGTTATTGACTTGCATATGTCTCCCACATACAAACAAAACTGTACAAACTGTACTAATAGTCCTATTTTTTGCGCTAAAATATGGATCTATGTCTCCCTATCTTGTTCAAACCATGGACCACAAAAATAAGCTAACAAAAAAAGCACTCAAAATAAGTAGTTTACACCACAATAAGCTCAAACCTAAAACCTTAGAGAATAAGTCATGGTCTATAAGCTATGATATAAGCTTAAATAAGTTGTTGAAACAACTAGAAGACCACAAAATAAGCTGTGAGGGAACTTTTAACCAAGAATAATATTCCGTGACTATAAGTTGTATGTAAGTTTGAATAAGTTGTTCAAAGCATAAATAAGCCACACAAAAATTGAAAAACAAATCTGGAAACGAGTTGAAGAATAAGTTTCTGACTTGAAGAGATAACACCAAAACGTGTAGAGATAAGCTATTTGTTTTAACTAAGCCATTTAAGATAAAAGTTATATTTATCAAAATAAGGAAACGACTATGACAAAAGTTCTTGAACCACGACTCAAAGATAGATTGAACTTTTTCTAATAAGCATGAAAAGAGAAAAAAAATAAGTCGAATCTCAATAAGCTAAAATAACCACAACGAAACACTAAACCCACCCGAGGCTTTGATACCAATTGTAGGACCAATGATCTATATCATTTCCACTTACATGCCAAGAATCAAAGATAAGAAATAAGAAGAAAAGAGAATGAATTGTAGAGAGAGAAAGTAGAGAAAGAAGAAAGAGTGGTTGATTTCACAAAAGTGCGTGTGTTACAAATGAGAACCATTCTAATCTTAAACTCTCTCTCTCTCCCTATCACTCGCCTCTCCATCTCTCTCCTCTCACCTCTACTCTCTCCTCTCTCATCATCTCCTCTCTCAACTCAACTCTCTTCTCTCTCTCTCTCTCTCTCTCTATGGGCGATTTCTGGCCGCCTCCTCTCCTGATCTTTTTCCGGCCATAACCACCTCTAAAACCGTATCTCTACCTCTAAACAAATTCATTCTTTCGATTATTCGATCCAGATGTGATTTGCGTATTGGTATGCAATCGGTTTCTAGAGTGGGTGACTTAAAGAGGAGGCGTGATGTATCTTTTTGTTATATATATTTAGGGAATCGTTCCCATAGCAGCTGAATCCCTTAACCCTGTTTATTTTTAGGGTTTCGTTTTATTGCTTATCTTTTTCAGAATCGCTGAGGGTTTTTTTCTTTCATTGATCCTCTGATGTGTACTTTTATATCCATGGGTGGATCGTGTTATGGGAATCATCGGCTTGTGTTTAAAGTATAATCCGTTTAGGGTTTATTGGTTAGCCGTCGTTAATGGTGAGTGATCTGTTGCTATCGCTACTTGCATATTTATCCGATCATCATCGTTGTGGTGTTATGAACACCACTTTGTGGAAGTTTCGTTGGGAGGTTTGTAAGTCGAGATGAAGCGAAACCCTATTTTTAGGGTTTATTCGTGGTATTTTAATGGTTGTGTTGCGTGGGCATTGTGAGAGAGGATTAATGGTACCAGGTTTGTCTAATTCTTTTGATCAACCTGGCTGGTAGTGGTCACCATGTTGTTGTTCTCAAATGGTGGTGATGGTAGTATTGCGGAAGTTGTGGAAGTTTGTGGCTGGAAATCCTTAGTTATGGATGTTTGTTGTGTACACACCATGATCTGAGTTATAATTGTTACAAACCCTTATTCAGGGTATGCTTAGGGTGATACAATTACAATATGTTTCGTCCTGGTTATGATCATGTTGGGTGTTGGGTTAAGAGTTATGGAAGTCTTGTGATGCTATGGAGGTCGTATGGCCTCTTGGCTGTTTGTGTTTCTTATGCATCTATACACGATACATATGATCACTATTTTGGGTGTAATGTTGCGTTGTGTCTCCTCCAACAAGATTCGTATGCTAACATGGGTTGAGGGGCATTTTATTTGGAACCTCCTGCGTTTGTGTGGGATTTATGGTTCGTCGTTTTGGAAGTTCCTTAGGCTGCGATGAATGATGGTAATTGTTAATCTATGTTTTGTATTGTGGCTGCAGGATGACTGATTTGGAAGTTAAATTAGGAAGACTATGCTATTAACATGTTATGTTCTTTGTAGTTTCCTAGTTTATGTTTTGTGTGAAGACATTGTTCTTCATTGGTAGTTCATAAGAGTGGCATATCACTATTATGTAGGATTTTGGTTTGTTGCACTTGATGTGCATAATTGTTGCCCATGTAACGGGCTGTGATATAGGACCTCACCTATATCCATTGTACTTAAATGCATTTTTGGTGTAATACAATTTACTGGGGAAACCCTTTACCCAAAAAAACAAATGAGAACCAACACCCTCTTCACACTTGGAGAGGGGTATTTACACCCATGTTGGGTCAGCCTTAGTAAGGCTTAATGGGCCGTGGGTTTTGACTTAGGTCAGGCTCGGGTTTACTTGGGCTTTTAAGCCCGAAACACGTACAATATTAGATTACATAGAATGAGTCTGTTATCCTTTCTAGCCTATTACAATGTAAATATAATAAAGACCGAGAATCCTAGTTTGACTCAATATTTTGAAGCTAATACGAACCCCCTTTTTTTGTGGGTAAAGGGGAAACTACCCTGGTAAAATATATTAGCCCAAAAAATCGTTAAGCACAATGGAATGTGGCTGAAATACCACATTAACCTCAAGCCTAGCTTGAACTACTAAAGACGAGATGACATGCCATCCACCTACATACTAGAATACATAAGCTATTACACCAATAGGAAAAAACCACCTAATGATGCATAAACAAACTATAACAAACAAAAACATTACTTAAGTAACAACTCCGGAAGCTTCCAACGCTCCAAAAGCTCCAAACTGATCTTGGACTTCTTGAAACGACATGACATGAGCTTAAGCCGAACAACCGAAAAAATACACTCAATAACTTGGGCAACCGTTCTCTTATTGTTATTAAACAAACGATCATTCCTTTCACGCCAAATAAAGTAAACGGAAGCAGCAATCACAAGCTTAGTAACCAACGCCGTCGAAGTTCTCCTTTTAGCCAAAGGAATCAACGAATCAAGAATAAGATCAAAAGATGATGAACTCAAATAAAGTAAACGTAAACCTTTAATACGAACCCCCTAGGACTTGTTTTAGTGGAGCTTGGTAAGCTTCCAACCTCCCTATCTTGTATTATTTTAGCAATCTTTCCTAAGTGATATTCTATTTTCTTAATAGAGGAGGCTTGCGTTATAAAGGTTTGGTCGTAACATTTCTTGATTTCCCAAATCATGTTTTCTCTTTTCTTCTGCCTCCTCAGGGATTCTTTGATGAAACTATTTAAACTTTCTTCTAGATTTGAGATTCTCCCTTCCATATGGGTTTCGTATCTATGTTGTACCATTCGAACTTCTTTAATTACGATATTCATATTATTCTAAAAATTACAGATTTGGTTGAGAACAACTTGAAGTTCTTCGTCTTCATCCTTGATGTTTCCTTCCTTGTAACAAGAGAGAGAATGTTCAGATAATTCCTTAATAGCTTCGATTCCCCTTGTTGGTGTCATGCTAGGGATTGGTCCCTTGAAATCGACCTTACGTCTAGTCTCAGTATCCAGCCCTTGATAAAAGATTCATAACAGCTCATGCTCGTTAAGATTATTTTCAGGACAACTAAAGAGAGATTCCGCGAATCTTTCCCATGAGAAGTGTAAGGGTTCATTAGGTTCTTGTTTAAAGTTCCTAATTGTTTATATTTTCTGAATGATTTTAAGAGGAGGACGATATTCGTCCAGGAAGGCACTTCTGAACAAGTTCCAGGTTATGATTGACCGATTGGGTAATCGTCGCATCCATTGTTTAGCTTTTCCTTAATGGAAAAGCGATCAACATGACCTGATCCCTGGACACCCCTAGCGAATGGAATAGATCGATAATTTCGGTGATGTTAGAGATGTGTTCATGTGGATCTTTGTTTTCCTTTCCATAAAATATGTGTTCTTTTAATTCTTTGATGCATTGTCCCCAAAATTCAAACTTTATGTTTTCTTTGAATAACGGTTTAACAATTCCAGGCCCACTGTCGTCTTTGATTTTTATCAGATATTCATTGACAGTAGACCCAGAGTTGTTAGCTTCACTCATTCCTAAAAATTAATACGAAAATAAATACAATAAATCAATTTACAACTAATTTTAGCTCTCCGGCAATGACGCCAGAAACTTGATGCGTTATTTGTTTTAAATAATATTTGCAAGTTTTAAATTTATAAAACTCATCTACCGATGTCTACACACACTAATGGGCAAAGAACCCGGTCGTATGTAGTGCAGGACTTGGTAAATCTAAGGTCGTCCCAAGAGCTAAGTTTAAATAGTTTTAATTTGATTATGTTACAGTTTTGAAAATGGTTTTAAATTGATTTGAGATCTTAACAGAACATAAAGGCAAAAAGTAAATGATTTTAAAACAGTCAGTGAGAAGGGCGTGCTAACCTAGTTATTTCATTACTAACATTATGATGTGTATTTCCTGTGCAATATCTAAGTATCATTTTATTAGTGATTCTAATATCAAAAAACCCGTTAAGGGTTTTTTCCCCTTAGGGAGAGAAAAAGGAGATTTTTGGCCGCCATTAAAACCTTTTCCATACATTCTTATAATTTGATTCCTTTTATTCATTACTCCTAGATCGATCATTCTATGATTGTTTTTAGGGTTTTAAGCAATCTCGAATAGAGTTTCCTTATGGATTTGATGGGGTCACGGATGGAATGCTTTGTCAATTGACACCCTTATCAGGGCTTAATTCTATGCGTATACTATCCTACTTTTAGGATTAAACATGCTTGGGTTGTGTGGGAGATTGGTTCTTACGTCCAATCTGGTACGTCGAAACCTTTTCATTAGGGTTTTGATTGTTTGCGCGGCTCTTCCTCTTTTCTAGGGAGAGTGCATTTTGTGTTGGTCCCTTGGAATCTGATATAAGGTTTATCAAATTAAAATAATCAGATTTCATGACAACGAAGTGAGTTTTAAACAGATATATATGAAGAATATAGAGAACAAGTTTAAAACACACAGAAGTACTTTTCAACGTATAGGTTCTTATTAGAATCAAATAAAGAATCTATGACACACCTTGCTTGCGGAATATCAAGGTGGTTGAATGAAAATTGAGGTGTTATCTCCTTCGAACTTAAACTTTAACCAAAGTTAAGAGAGTAAGAAAACAAACTACTTATGACTAAACTGAAGCTTCAGCTTCAGTAGTACCGTTCAGTTTGTTTGAGAGATAAATGAACTCTTCAATGTGTATCACATTAATTGGAAGAGATTACATTTACTCTGAGAATCCCTTTCCTTTTATAGGCAAAGAGATTAGGGATTACAAGTTTAACCTAGTTTACGTAGCAAGCATTAAATGAGTGGTTGAGCTACCATTTAATGCACGTTTGCTTTCTAGTACTAGGTACTGATTAAGGAAAGTTGTTGTACTTCTATACTAACTTTAAAAGTAACATTTCCCAAGGAGATTGCTTAATTCCTTTTGACATAAAGCAATCTTTTTCCCGCCTTGTAAACCTTCTAAAGTGAAACAACACGTTTCAACTTCTGTAAAGGAGATAGACAACATTCAGCTTGGAATTGTCAACCAAGCTAAACTGAAGCTCTTTCCAAGAGTCCTTCTTTAGTTTTTGTATCGCTGCATACACTGAAGTGAAGATACTTCCTAATCTTCTAAGGACCTGAAGAGCTGACGCTCAAGAAACTTCAGTGACTCAAACTGAAAGACTTCAGCTTGAGAAACACTTAGGGGATTTTATGTTTAAATCTATTGCAATACTGAAGGGCTCAGGAACTGAACACAACAATCTCCCCTTATTTGAATATACAAATAGTCTAAGTTAAAATCAGTTGTAAGTAAGCAAAACAACTTCTTCTTACACAATTGATATAAATTAAACAACATGAACTGATAACTTTTCATTCTAAATTTCATTACAATACAAAAGATAAAGTTATTACAAAATATTACATTCTAATGCCTCAGCTGCTTAATGAATCTCATCTGCTTGAGTGGATTCAGGTTTCTCTTATCAGTTTTAGCAAGCAAAAGAGAACTAAAGGTCTTGGCATGATCATCAAGCCCAAGACCTTCGTAAAGTCTAAAGAAAATTTCTTGTATAATATATAACATGGTGTTTGAGAAATCTCTAAAGTCTTCAATGGTAACAAAATCTTGTCTGTGATATGAGTTAAACAAAATTATACCTAGGACAGATTCATTAAGCACAGTACCAGCTGGATGATCTTTATAATGAACTGATGACTTGAGCCTTTTATTAGCTTTGAAAAAATCATGAATGTCATCAGCATGCTTTCTTTTCTTGTTTGCTAGATCATTCAGTTTATCCAAAGGATCCTGTTCACTTAGAGATCTATCCAATCCCAGTTCAGCTTCAGTGGTACGGAGATAGTCTATTCTTTCTTGTATTTGCTTGTAGATGGAATTCCACCCTTTACCTTTTTTGTTAGGGAAAGCTGTAACAACTTCTCTCCATTCACCTAGATGTAAATCACTGGCTTTGAACTCAGGAATGATTTTACTTGTATCATCCTCTCTGTATACTTTCAAAGTAACTAGACCCTTTCTGGTCAAGATATCACAGTTGGTGATTCTTGATTTTGCTCTTCTGTTTAGCATTTTATCACAGTATCTGTCATACTATACTTTGTCATTATAGTACTTGTTCACCACTCCAGGACCAAGAAGATCAATCAGCTCTTCTTTTCTTATTTCACTTTTACGTCTAGCAGCTTCAACTTTGGCCTCTTATTCTATTTTCTTTTGTGCACTGGTTTTTTCTTTAGTTAAATGGCCATGTTCTCCATATTACATGAGAAGACAAAAGCCTAAATCTTTGTTTAATTCTTTTCTACGGATTCAACCGTGAAACTAGGCACATGTGTTGTCTCATCGTTAGAATCACTTTTTGTACTCTCTTCTTCAACATTCTTTAAAGACATGGTCTTTTTGCCCTTGTCTATCTTTGTTTGCTCCCCCTCAGGTTGAGAGGAGCTTTCAGGTGGATTTGAGAGGAAAGGAGATTGCATGTGAGTAGTGGTTGTGATGATTGGTGGAATATGTGGTGCTATTGTTTTAGGTTGTAGTTTGTTTAGGTTTTTCCTTTTACCATTCTTTCCAGCTCTTCTTTGAAAAAGCTAGGATATTGTTGCTTGATTTGTGTTCTTCTCCCCCTCAGTAGGCATAGTGTCAGCTTGGCCTGCTGAAGGAACACCTTGATCTCCAGCTTTTATTGAGGCAGAATCTAAAACCTGAGTGAACTTGTTTAAAGCTTTTGTGACATTTAACAAGAGACCGAGAATAGCATCTATGGTTTTTAGATTAGCTTGAACTGATGCAACCTGTACTAGTAGTGAAAGAAATTCCGCTAGAAGTTCCCACTAAAGAGTCTTCAGTTTAGCAACTTGTGATGTAAGACTGGTGACAGCCTTTGTAAAGTCTTCCAGTTTGGAGGAAATGTCTTTTAAATCTCCTGGTAGCTCAAGATCCAGTTCATGAACTTGTTGCTTTAAACCTTTTTACTTCTTTAGTCAGTTTATTGAACTTGGAGGGAAGATCCTTCAGCTCAGTTGGTAGTAAGCTGCTAAAGTCATGAGCAGATAAAATCTTTGAAAATTCTGCAGTAAGAGACTTTACCAGAAGCTCATTGAGCTATCCCACATTGGGAAAGGAGGGTTGAGCTTTCAGTCTAGTGATTTCAGCTTCAACTTTTGTCTTCTTAGTTTCTAGTGTATGCTTTTGAGACTGGAGAAGAAGAACTTGATTTTTGAGTTCTTGAAGCTGAATGGACCTTGGAGATGGAGATGTGGAAGCTGAAATGTATTCAGTTTCATCATTTGTGGTAGAATGAATTTCTTCATTCTTGTCTTCCTCCTTATCCTCTTCACTATCATCAACCACAATGATAGGATCATCTTCTAGAGAGTCCAGATCCTTGAAATCAACTTTGACATTAGGCACCAGCTTTGCCAGATTTTCAAGCTTAATTGCCCTAAACTTGATTTCTTCATTTGTCTTTGCATCATTACTTGTTCATGTTTCAGGTGTAGTGAGGACAGTTTCCAATCCATCACTTACAGATTTGGTTTTGTCTGCAAGAACATGTGGGTCAGTACCTGTAAATAAGTGATCATATGAATTGTTTTTGGTTCCTTCATTCATACCATGTTGTTGAGGTATAAAATCACTAGGAGCAGATAATTCAGGATCAGCTTTAGTTGTGGAATCTGCTGAAGCATCACATCCTGATGCAGACTCAGTGTGAACAATGAAATAAGCTAAATAAATAGCTTATTTAAATTAGATGCTAACATATCACTACTAAGCTGAGGGTTGGCTCTTGCTTCACTAGTGATCCCTAAAGATGTTGGGCCACCAGTTGCTTGTTGTTCCTCTTTATGCATTCCAGTATCCACAGGAGTAGAAACTGGAGGTTGGCTTGGGTTTGAGTCCATAGCCGAGCTGGACTCTTTTCTTTTCTTAGAATGGCCAGTTTTGAAACTGGTGGGTGCTTTGGAAGACCCACCTTTGGTTGCCTCTCTGCCGGACACAGATGGTTGTTTTAAAGAAGTTGAAAGCTTCTTGTGTCCAGATTTAGCTCCAAGCTTTGTGCCTTGGGAAACACTCTTAGCTTTGGAAGAGGTTTTAGGAGCTTTAAAGACCACTGGCATATCAGCAGCGCAGATAGCCAATATGTGGTTTGTGAAGGGAGGTTCTTTAGGTTGGTTGGTCTTTAGTGCCCAATTGTTGACACTGAAGACTTGAGTTGGGTAGAGTGTGAGTTCTCCATCTCCATAGCCTTCCTTCATCTTGTGTATCATCAATAGGGATAGAAATCTAGTATGATACAACCTTTTCCCTATGTTTCTTGTTCAGTTTAATGATGATGTCTTCCCAAAAGATACTGGCATAGTTAATGTTGATCCCATTTGCTAGACAATACAGTATAATGGCATCTTTGTTGGTGATATGATCAAAGCCTCTTGTTTTACCTCCTAAACATTGGATGATCTGTGCTATTAGTAACCTTCACCTAGGAGGAAGAAGACTATTTTAGTCCCTTTGACAGGAACAGCTTCCTCATACCCAATTGTTTCAAACCATGGCCTCACTATGTCAATAGACGATGGTGCAACATACTTGCTAGAGTGAGGGATGTAATGTGCACCAATGGCATTCCTAAAGGTGTTTATCCTTACTTCGCCATAGATACCACCAGTGGGGGTTGAGAAGAAAACCTTAGAGTTTTCAAGAGCTTTAGCTGAGTACCAAAACTTAGCTAGGTATTCCTTATACATGTTTGGAGATTTGGTGAATGGTTTTCTAAGACAACATTTGGAAATGAAATTAGAAACACATTTGAAGTGATCCTTGCAATTGTGTTCTGGGTATAGAAGAGCAACCTCATTTTTTATGTTGAGGATGATATCTTCAAGGTTGAAGCCTACTTGTTTAGCAGCAATAAAGGGTTATTCTTGTTGTGGAGGATTTTTTTTCTTGGTTTTTCATTTGATGTGATTAGGGTTTTGATGATTTGATTTGTTTTGGATTATGAGTGTGTGTGTGTGTTTTTGGTGAGTTTAATCAATGTTTATGAGAAAATGAGTTGTGATAGGTGTGGTGGATTACATGATTTGAGAATTTTTTTACTTTTATCTTTGACAATTAATAACTGCCATTTGGAAGTTATGAGTTGGTGAAAAGAAAGCTAGGGTTTATGAAGTTATAGGGAATGTTTAGGGTTTGTTTTCAACATGTGTGCTAAACTTTGTATTAAATAAAAGTCATCAAAGCATGCATATGACACCTAGAACACTGAACAGCCGTCTGTTCACTGAAAAAGTAGGTGAGAGAAAGATGATGAGGTCATTCTAACTTTTGGATGTCCTATATTCATATATTTTATTTAAACAACTTCTTTGAAAAGGAAATTATTTTAATGAAATAATATTACTTTTAAGGATCACATTTGTTTTAAAACTGACTTTGAGATTGATGTTTGAAAAGGCTAAACTAGGTTCAGTTTTTGGTGTTATGTTATGATGAACAGATTATTGTAATCTTCATCATCATCAATCTTTCAGCGAAGGCGACAAAACCCCAAATGCTCATGAAAATCCATGAATGAGACATATGTGATTGCTTATTTACTTCACTCAAGAGAAAGCAAAAGACTTAGATAAAATCATTTTATAAACTGAACTAAAGAAAATGAATCAGTTTTGTTCAGCGAAGGCGACAAAACCACACATGCTCATGCAAATCCATGAATGAGACATATGTGATTGCTCAGTTACTTCACTTAAGCAAGCTAAAGGTTATATGCAAAAACTAAACTGACATTTAACATATGAAAGTTTGTTCAGTTTTGGATGAAAGCGCTAAAGCTTCAGTTTTTTTCAGTCAGTACTGAAGCTTCAGGTTTTGAATCAATGTTCAGCATACCTAGTTCAACAATCAATCTTTTGAAAGTTGGCTCATCCAGAGGCTTGGTGAAGATATCAGCAAGTTGATATTGAGTGGGAATGAAATGGAATTCAATGTCCCGTTTAAGAGTATGATTCTTGATCTGACATCAATAAGCTTTGTTTTTTTTAGTGCATAATTGGATTGTTATGGGTAACATTTCATATATGATATCATAGTGAGTTGACTCTTTATCCATGGTATGATGGCACAACATCCAGCAGCAGCTATATCTTCATCTTCAATTGAGAACATAGCTGCAAATTGCTGCTTATTTGCACTTTAGCAAACAAGCTTGCCTTCAAGCAACTGACAAGCATCTGAAGTGCTTTTTCTGTCCATGTTGCATCCAGCACAGCCAGAGTCTTAGTATCCTTTTAGGTCAAGACCTGAATATTTTACATACTAAAGACCAAGACTGGGAGTACCATTTAGGTACCTGAAAATTCTCAATAGAAATAAGGTGGCATTCCTTATGTTTGCTTGATGTCTAGAATAGAGATCAGTTGAGAATTAAATGTCAGGTCTGCTTGCAGTTAGGTTCATTAGTGATCCAATCATACCTTTATACAGAGACTTATTTACAGCTTTGCCATTAAGATCAGTACCTAACATGTTAGGGGGCACAATTTGAGTATTCACTGATGAACCAATTTTTCATACTTTCTCAGCAGATCTTTGACATATCTTTCTTTGTTGATGAAATGCCTCTTTCAGATTGTTCAATCTAAAATCTGTGGAAGTAGGTGAGGACACCTATCATGCTTATTTTGCATCTTTGAGTCATCAGTTTAGCAAACTATTTGTATACCTTTGTGTTGATGGACCTAAGGATAATATCATCAACATGAATTTGTACCAAAATCACATTTGTTTGAGTTTTGTAGATAAACAGAGTGTTGTATTATTGAGATAGGTTGAGAAAGTTTCATACCATGCTTTTGAATCTTGTTTAAGCCCATAATGGGCTTTGTCTAATTTTGCAAACATGGTTGAGGAATTTATTACATCTCAAAACCTGGAGGTTGTTTGACATATACTGCTTCTTTTAGTTTACTATTGAGGAATGTATTATTGACATCCATTTGATCAACTATGGGGTATATGTATGTGGTAAGGCAAGAAAGATCCTGATTGCTTCAAGTCTTGCAACTAGAGCAGAATATTATCATGATTTATGCCTTATGATTGCAATGTCAGTTTCCTACTTTATTGAAAAGAATTAGAATTGTATCATGTGCTGAAGTATCTCCCATTTGGAGAGGATAAATGTTTAGAGATCTGAACATCTTCAGTTTGTAAGGTTATCAATGAAATTAGTTTTCATTGTTGTGTTTTTTGTTTAAACTGATCATTATTAATGAGTTCATCAGTTTGAAATGGATGATCATTTTTTATCATTGTGATCAATTTGATCATTTGGCCATATTGGTCAGGTGAGATTTCTGCTTTAATAACAGTGGATTTTTCATAAGGTTTTATGAAGAATTCTCAGTTGCTAAAAGCATTTTAGGGTTCATGTCATTATGTGATTCATTAGATTTGAATGGATGATCATTTTTTAATCATTATGATCAATTTGACATTTTGACGATATCGGTCAGGTGAGATTTCTGCATTAGGTAACAGTGGATGTTTCATAAGGTTTTATGAGAGTTTCTCAAGTTGTTAAAAAGCATTTCAGATGTTCATGTTGTGGGAATTTTTACTTTGCCTCCCTTTCCTCCTTTTTTGAAAACTATACCATAACCATAACCTTCAGTGATGTATATGGAGTTATTTCCATACATTCCTTCAGGTCCTGGTAAATCCTATATTTGTGCAGGTAATATATGTTTTGAACGATAGTTGTTCAAACGTGATAAAGATTCCCTGATGTTACACTGCACAAAATAGGATCAGGATGGTTAGTTTTGTTTAGAAACCCACCTTTTAGTGGGAGTGTTTGATCTTAGAGCACTTGATGATTCAGTCTTACTTGCTTTGAAAGACTCAACTTTCTTAGCTTAAAGAGCTTCTCTTTTCCTGAACTACTCAATGTCATTGTGATCAGATGTGGTATGAACATTGCTACTACATGTTTCAAAGTTCTTTGTGACATGTTAAGGGTTTCTAGGTTTGATTCCTCTTCTTAGAGTAATAATCCTATTATGACCATGAGTATCATGATCATAGCTTCCACATATTTCACATATGGGATAATATACACAATTATCAGATTTATGATCATTATATCTACACTGTATGTAGGAAGGAAAAGGTATTGCTGGCCTTTCAGGTCTGTATCTTAAGGAAGATTCACCTTGACCATTATGATACTGATTTATATTCATGGAAGACAAAAATTCAGCATGATCACATGTTCTGTGACTTGTTCTCATTCACTTTTTACAAAACAACACTTTATAACAATTCTCAGAGAGATGATTGTTTTGTCCACACAGTTCGCAATTCATTTTGAATTGAATTTTTTATTTGTTTTGAAGTGCATTGAGAGGAACCTGTTGAGAATTCTTGTTTCTAAAGTAAGATGATTTATTCTTGGTAATTTGTAATTTTAGTTCATTAAGTTCTTTCATTACAATAGCCAATGGAGAATCATCTTTCATTTTCACATTTTTTAACTTACCAGCAGGAGCTGAGTTAGTTTTAGAAACTGAAGAACTTTTGTTGCCTCTAGCAGGAGCTGAGGAAGGTTTATTTATTGTGATACCTTTTAAAGTTTCAGCTTTGAATGTGGATTTTGACTTCAAAATTGATTTGATAGTCTTTGGTTTGGAACCAGGTTCAGCACCAGTCAGCTTCTCTAGTGGAGGAAGAGGGGTGCTACAGACTAAAGATTCATCAGCTGAATCATAATTAGTCGCTGAAGAGTCAGAGATAACAACTAAGTGGTAAATTGTGTTTCTTTGTAACTCATTTGAGGGTACCTTACCAGTATCATTATTTGACAGAGTAGAATCTTCAGCTTCAGATAACTTAGATTTAATACTACTAGTAATAGACACTTCTGAGTTATCTGCTGAAGACTTTACTAACATTGGGTCTTTTGGCCCAAAGCTGGAGGTATCTTTAGTGAGTTGGTCAGTTCTCAAGATTGTCTTCTTTTGAGTAGGAATTTGTTCACTGATACACTGATTAACTTTATTAGAACTGTTTAGCCAAGCTTCTGTAATAGAAGTAAGCTCTTTCAGTTCATTTCTTAATTTTCGATTCTCTTTGAGAATCTTAGCGTTTACATGTTGCATGGTAAGAAGATCAAGCTTTGCTTGCTTTAATACCAAAGGATGTTCTTTGCATGTATTTAGTTCTGGAACAAGATTTCAATGTTTTGACAAGAGATTGTTTCTTTGTTCTTCAACATAGTTTAGATCAATACACTGATAATCTATAAAGGATTTTCTATCAACATTATCTTCCATTTCAAGAAGAGTGTGTACCTTTTTCATAGAGATCTTAACCCATTCACCATTTCTGGCACTTTCTTTGCTAACAAAAACACTTTATTCATCAGTAAGAGCCATAAGAGCTTTAACTTCAGGTACTTTATTGTCATAAGATGACACTTCTTCTTCATCCCAATCATATGATTCAATAATTAGACCTTTGTTTTTTCTTGAGGATGAACTAGGAGTTGAGGCACTAGAGCTGAGCAGGGCTATTTTAGCTTTGACTTTATTGTACTTGGCTTCAAAGTCATTGGTATGCCTTGGTTCAGGTTTGTGTTCAGATGAATGGAGAGGTTTTGGTTGAAAATGTGACTGATATGAAGGAACTGATGGTTTTGACCAGCAGACTCTTGCAAAATGACCCTTCTTGCCACATTTGTGGCATTCAGTTTGGTCAGATGCTTTTGCACTGCTAAACCTTTGAGTACCCTTTTTGAAGAACCCTTTAGATTTAGCTAAAATAGCTCTCGCTTGGTATTCTTCTTCAAGGTCATTCATGTACTATTGACTGCTTCTTGTCTTTTCTTCATCATCAAAACTATCTTGAGAGTCTTGGACAATAGAGGTAGAGAAGAAGGCAGTTGATAGTGGAGTTGCAGGGACAAGAGTTTTCTCTTTGTTAGTATCATAAATATTGTTTATAAGGTTTTCTTCATATTTGAGTTTACCACATAGAGAAGCAAGCTCATATTCTTTCACATGATTTGTGTTCCTGAGACTTTGGCAGAAAGCTAGCCACTTCTTTGGTAACCCATTTATAAAACCAGTATTTATCTTAAGCTTTGAAAGTTTGATGCCATCATTTACTAATTCATTCATCAAAGCTTTATATCTAGTGAAAGTTTGTGTTAGAGATTCATCTTCTTTGAAATTGAAGGTGTTATAGCACAACTTCTGGTCCATAACCCTACTTTCTTTCACATCAAAGGGCCCCTCATGATATAGTATCAGTTCCTCCTAAGTGGATTTTGTAGTTAAGCAGTTTATGACAGAGTTCATTTGGTCATCTAGAAGCACATACATAATGAGACTTTTGAGTCGCTGATCTAAGTTAGCAGCTTTTCTCTCCTCAGGTGTCTATTGTGTCTCTGGCTTCCTTTGACCAGCTTCCAAAGGGATATAAGGACCGTTTGAAATGATGTTTTCAAATTGAGGTTCAATACTAATGATGTGGCACATGAACCTCTTTTTCTAATTGGTGAAATTTTCCACCTCTAGTACAGAGTAGCATTTAACTGGCTACCCTTGTATTCAAGAGTCTGTGGTACTTTTACTGCTTCCATTTAAGATGGATCTTGATTTTAAAAATCTTTGAGCCTTTATATATCTTTTTAAAGGGATTTTATAAACCAGAAGGCTCTGATACCACTTGTTGGTCCCTTGGAATCTGATATAAGGTTTATCAATTTAAACTAATCATATTCCATGACAACGAAGTGAGTTTTAAACATATATATATGTAGAATATAAAGAACAAGTTTAAAATACACAGAAGTACTTTTCAACGTATAGGTTCTTATTAGAATCAAATAAAGAATCTATGACACACCTTGCTTGCGGAATAGCAAGGTGGTTGAATGAAAATTAGGGTGTTATCTCCTTCGAACTTAAACTCTAACCAAAGTCAAGAATGTAAGAAAACAAACTACTTATGACTAAACTGAAGCTTCGGCTTCAGTAGTACCATTTAGTTTGTTTGAGAGATAAATGAACTCTTCAATGTGTATCACATTAATTGGAAGAGATAACATTTACTCTAGGAATCCCTTTCCTTTTATAGGGAAAGGGATTAGGGTTTACAAGTTTAACCTAGACTACGTGGCAAGCATTAAATGGGTGGTTGAACTACCATTTAATGCGCGGTTTCTTTCTTAGTACTAGGTACTGTCCTTTGAGGAAAGTTGTACTTCTATACCAACTTTTAGAAGTTACTTTCCCAAGGAGATTGCTTTATTTCTTTTGACATAAATTAATCTTTTTCCCGCCTTGTAAACCTTCTATAAGTAAAACAATAAGTTTCAACTTCTATTAAGGAGATAGACAACGTTCAGCTTGGAATTGTCAACCAAGTTGAACTGAAGCTCTTACCAAAAGCCTTCTTCAGTTTCTGTACCGTTGCATAAACTGAAGTAAAGATACTTCCCAATCTTCTAAGGACCTGAAGAGCTGATGCTAAAGAAACTTCAGCGACTTAAACTGAAAGACTTCAGCTTGAGTAATACTTAGGGGATTTTATGTTTAAATCTACTGAAAGACTGAAGGACTCAGGAACTGAACCCAACATCAAGAATAACAATCTTCATGGTATAAACAAGGAGTTGAAACTCATCCTAATGAGACTCTCTGTATTAAGAAAACGAAGTTGGTTACTACGTTTTTGGAGGATTAAGATAAGTATTCCGCAACAAGTACACACACCTCTTCACCAACACCACTCTGGAAGACAACTTAAACTGAATTTCAGGACGAAATTCATTTAACATGAGGAGATTGTGACAATCCACATTTTTGGGTTATTTTACGTCAATAAACTCAAAACTATTTACTTTGAACCTTTACGTATTTACTTTTAATTATAACCATTAAGTCAAACCTCGTAAACTGAAAATCAACATTTAATGTAAACCATTATTAAACAAATATAGATTTACTTTAAATATGTGTTATATGATTATTATAAAGATAATTTATAATTTTTCATATTTTATTTTGCAAGTTTTACACAAAACACTTACGTATTGCATTATGAACTTTCACGCATGCACAAACTACCCAATACCCTCACCACCTTTACTAATACCCACAATACTTATACTTTAAAAAAATCAATTATTTTCTTCCCCCTTATAACCCTTAGAACCGGCCCTTAGGTCTTTTACACACAAAGCGTATCAAAGACTTCCACAACACTGGATATTATCTTTACCAACTATGCACCAAAGTCTTAGCTCTTACACAAATCACTTACACACTCTAACTCACCATCCCCTTCTTACACAACCCACGCCTCCTTGCCTTATTGATTTATTATGTTTTCTTGTCATAGATATTTTCTAGTCAAGTATTATATATACACTTACACTTCATTTCCTTCACATTCATTCATCACCTCAAATAACACACAAACTCTCTCTTTTTTCCTTCCAAGAAATCGGCAACCATAAGAAAACCATCGAAGAAAAATAGTTTTTGATTTTATATGAGCATGGAATGGAAAGACTGTGAAAAATGCCAAAGTCAGAGTCATTACTGAAGAATACTATTGATTGCAATCTTTACCCATCTGAGGGCCAGGAAGCCCTATAGTATATCTAGAAGACTGTGAAGACAAATGGTCCCTAATCAATTACAACAGCCCATTTGTGTGCATTTTGGACAAAGACTGTGAAGACTTTGAAGGCCCAATCCTAGCCTGTTACAGCCAATCTCAGCCATTGTACACAAAAATCCCACTCCATAACCTTTATTGGGCTTGGAAAAAGCCCAAAATTTTTCAAATATCCCATAAACCTGGACTTATTGGGCCCAAACCCAACCCAGTGGGCCCATACAAACCCAATCCCTTTTTTTTTTTTTTTTTTTTTATAAACATAAGGACCAAAAATGTAAATTTTAAAAACTTTGTTTTATAATAAAAAAATGAAAATATAAAGAAAAGGGGCCAAATTTGCCAAGTTTTAAAGTATTTTATAAGGAAATGGTTTAATTTAAAAACACAAGACTGTTTTTTGCAATTTTTTCAAACTTCTTTTAGTTAATAAAACTGACAGGGGACCATTTTGCAATTTGCAAACCTTTTAATCTTTGTTAATAAACCTCAAGGGACCCCAAAACTGCCACTTTCTAAACTATGTTATAACTGAAAACTTGGGCTAAAACAAAATGAAAAGACGAGAGAGAGTAGGGGGCATGTGTGCATCTTTCCTCCAATCTTTGCGTTTAACACCCTGAACCACCCCCCACTGTACATGCCCCTTCGCGCCAAATCCATACCACCCCTTTTCCCACGTTATCTTGCATACCACTCTCCACGATCCTTTCCAGTCTCCCCTTACTCATTCCCACCTACACTGCCCCTATAACTCTCTCCATGGCACAAACATCAACCCCGAAGATCCCCACTTTAATGGTGAGAGCGGTTTCTTGTCCTGGAGCAAACCAAGGGCATAGATTATTGCCTTGGGAAGCATTGTGCTCTCACAACAAACTCGTCCCAAGTCTTTTGGACCAGTATAAAAGAGCCAAGACCAAGCCGAAGCACAAACACCTTTTTTTTTATGTTTTAGCTTAATTTCAACTCCAAGTCTTTTCTTTTAATCTTTTAAGTGTAACTCAGCTTATTATAGCTATGTTGTAATTACTTTCAGGTTTTAAATCAAGGTTATGTGACTTTTGTGATATTGCATTTGTCAAAATTTGAAATACCAAAAAAAAAAAATACAAATTAAGTTGTTTAATCCTGTTTAGACTTGTGTAAGAATGTTTTAAAGTGATTAAACCTCACTTGTAATCACTTATCTCAGCTTTATTTCACCAAAAATCAGTTAAAAATCGATTTTTATAAAATAAGGGAGTGTTTGGTTTAGCATGAAAATGGGTCAAATGGGAATTGGTATGGGTCAAGCTCACTCAGCCAACTTTGGCTGAGTGTGTAGGCTTTATTAAGCCTCTAAATCACCCACCTTTAGTTGGAATAAGTTTTTAAGTGCCCTTTTGAATTCTGTCAAATTTTCATTAAGCCAAAATGAGCTTAAGTGCTCAAGCTGCTTATGCAGCTTAAGCACCCCATTGTGTGCTTATTATTGTTGTTTCTAACCATTTCAAAACACCCTTTGTGCTGTCTCTTTGGTTTGACCAAGTATAAGTCAAAAACTTGGCTTTGCATTTTTTTTAAGAACCCTCAAGTTTAAGCCCCATTATCAGCAGCTTTTTCTTAACCTTAGAAGCTTAAATTTTGGATATAAGCTCATTGACCACCCTTGTAAATCTGTTTGTGCTTGGACTTGGCTAATAAGCTCTTGAGAGCTTATTGCATAAGCTCAAATAAGCCTTTAGCTCACTGTTTTACCTCCCCTGGTGCTGAGACCATAAACTCAGCCCACTTGTTTAGCTTATTTAGGTATTAAGCCTTAGGATCTTTTAGCTTTTTATTATAGCTTATTAGTAGCCCTTTAATTCCCCAAAATATCATAGCTTTATTGCTCCTCTTTAGCTTTAGCTTATTTAGGCATTAAAGTTCAACTTTTTATGTTTTCTTTTAAAACTGTCAAAAAACTAGTCTTAAATCATTTCTAGGCTTATTTTAGGGCTTATTAGGAAAAGCCTTAGTTGTAATTAGGACTCCCTTAGGGCCTTATAATGTCCCCCCATAGTTTTCTAGCTTATTTGTTGGCTTAAACCCCAAAAGGAAAGAAAAATAAGCTCATAAGCTTATTTAAGCTTTTGCAGTCCAAAAAGCTACTTTTCTAGCTTATTTAGTTCATTTCAGCTTATACTCCTTTTGTAAAAAATGTTCTCCTAAGTCCCCTTAACAGCTTTGCTTCTTTAGCTTTTTGATAATAAGCACTTTGGGGGAACCACTTGCAATGGGGTCCACTAGGGACCCATTGTTGTAATTTTATCTTTCATAGTTAAAACTGTTAGTCCCTGTGGTTAGTTAGCCTGTTACCCCATTAGTCCTTGTGTCCTTTCACTGTTAGTCCTTTTAGTTAACCACAGTTAGTTTATTTAATTTAATTAATTAATTTAGGTTAAAATTTAATTAGTTTAATTACTTTTTATACAATCAGTAAAATTTGGGCATTTTTATATTTTTAGAATTGTTAACTTTTTCTTTATTTAATTTTATTTTTTCAGAATTTTTATAACTTTTATTTTTTGTCTTTTTCTATTTTCTTAGTTTTAATTAGTTTTTAATCTTTAAAAATTCATAAAAAATCCAAAAATTAATAAAAAAATATTTTTCTTTTTTATAAAATTTTCTTTTGTCATTTAGTGTCTAGGAAAAATATAAAATTTAGTGTAAGCTTTATTTTTCTTAAATTTCAGTTTTAGACCCGTTTTACCGGGTGCGTTTTACCGTTTCTTTTCGTTTTACATTCAAAACGCCATCCGCTTTAGTTCTAGGTTTTCTTTATTTTTCAAATTAAGTTCATATAGGATTTAATTTTGATTATTTAATTTAATTTAGCATTTATTCCTTTAATTTTTAGATATTTAGGTTTCCCGATACCTTATTCTGTTCCCCGTATTTAATTTAGATTTAATTTTAGGATTTCCCAATAATTAATTATGCTTCCCGTAGTTTAAGTTCTATCCCTATAACTAATTTTGCTTCCCGTAGTTTTTAAGATCTCCATTTCCTATATTTGTTTCCCGTAGATTAAATTAGGTTTTATTTACTTAATCTCAGTTGTAATTATATCAGTGTTTCCATCATATATTCTCCATCATTCAATTTCTCATCAAACCAGGATAATTTTCAATTGCAGCCTCGTTGGGACATACGACCCGGGAATATCTCTTCCGGAATCTTTTTATAATTGATTCTCTCTTATATATTTTATCCTTTTGTGGAATTTGACCTTTTGCCTTGGTCAAGGGCATTCGGTTAGAATCTGTATTAGGGTTGCTATATAAGTGTGTACTATATCACGAATCAATTTTTGGCGCCGCTGCCGGGGAGGCATTTGCTACGATTTCTATCCGACTTTGATCTGAACTTGTCTTATTATTAATATATCATATTAAAAAACACAAAAATATTTTTCTTTTCTTTTTATTAGTACATATCATATAAAAAATTAAAAAAACCAAAAAAAAAAAAATAAATAAATAAATAAAAATAAAAAAAATCAAAAATCTAAAAAAATTGTCCATAAAAATTTAAAATTCACTAATTGGTAAAATACCAAAATATAATAT